>BDUI01000470.1:98155-121710 GCA_002335545.1 Apodemus speciosus | reverse complement strand
AAAGAAAGAAAGAAAGAAAGAAAGAAAGAAAGAAAGAAAGAAAGAAAGAAAGGTATCTTAAAATGGTAAAAACTAATTCGGTTTTGATAAATTTACAAGGTACACACACACACACACACACTCACAGTAATTTTAATTTTTCAGAATACGGCCAGTATGGTGGCTAGATGGAGGTTTTCCTTTATTTTAACACGAGCATTATTTTGATGTCTCTTTATGGACGTAGGACAGAAAAACAGGAGGGTGGTTAACCTGGATATGGTAGTTCATGTAAATAATCCACACTCAGAAGGCTTAAATTGCCCATTGGCTATGAATCTGAAGGTAGCCTGGGCTACAGAGTAAGAGATCCTGTCACAAATCTTCTCCCTTCCACTCAAAGTATAGTAGATGTATAGAAAACTAAAGCAAAAATAAAAACCGATTAAATTTCCCACCCCCAGGACCTAGTGTCTATGGGAAGAACGAGCTAGCAGGCTGTGGAAACAATGCGCTGACTCAGAGCGTGTGGCGTGAGAGGCTCCAGGGCTTGAGTGCAGGGGAAGGAAGGCCAGCGAGCGCAGACAGCGGGGCTGGAGTGTGCCGCAGACATCCGAAGGCAAGATAAGCTGCTCTATGAAAGAAAGAAACACCCAAACAACAGAAAAGGACTGCACCAACAACATACAGAAGAATCAAGAAACAATGTATGATAGAGATAAGAAATATAAATTCTTTTAAGGAGTTGAAGTTTAATAAAGCCATATCAGAATGTTAAAGTGGTAAGTTTAAGAAGTTGGAGAGAAAAGGCGGGGGAGGGGGAGATTATCAAGTGGAATTTTAGTTTTCATTTCATTTTTAAACTGAAAATGTATTTATACTACCACTTGTAAATTAAAATAAGTATGATTAAAAACAAAGAATTAAACCTGTCTGATACTGAGACACAGAGGTTGGTAGGAAAAGAAGGCGGAGCTGTGGGGTTAGGGTGAGCAGGCAGCTCAGACAGTAGCTGTACAGACAGTGCCCACACACTCGCCAAGTTTTAACTTTCAGTATGCTCTGGTGTCTCACATCATAAAAGCCTTGCTGGAAGATGAACTCAGTTGTTGCACTATTGGGAATGACTGTTACAAGGGTCAAAACTGCTCTCTGATTTCATGTGAAGCCTGCTCTACCAGTCAGAATTCTGTATTGTACTAAAATCCTCCCCGATGTGTGGATGGTGTGAGACTGTATATCTTGTAGTCGTTTTGTTAAATGGACATATTGTCAAGTTACCTGCCACACATATTTATATTATGCCCCTGAATTATTTGTGCTACTCTCGACCTTGGTCAAATATGTTTCTTTTTAGTGGGTAGATGTTCAAAAAGAACCTTATGCGTCAAAGACATTAAGAACAAAAGACTGCGGGGTGCTGAGCTCTGATGGACATCCAGAGCACCATCCCCACCACCCACCCAGGCCTCTGGAGCATCTCAGAAAAGGGGTGGGAAGATTTAAGAGCTGGACAGCGGGGAGGAGCGCTGAGAACCGCTGTCTCCTACAGGACAGTGCACAATGCACTCAGGAGCCCGCAGGAGATGTGGTCACTCTCCTAAGACCCGCTAGCCACAATTCCAGAATGGATGGTCTCACCCTAGTTGAGAGACTACTGGCAGTCAAGGGAAGTAATTGATTCCACAAGTCTGGGATGCTGACAGGTTGTCTCCTCAGACAGATGGTGTGAGCATAGCAATGCCTGCACACAGAATCAGTGGATCAATAGAAACAAAACAAAAACAGGATATAAACATGGGAGGGAACCTGGTAATGGATATGTGCAAAATACTTTGTATACATGATGAAACTGCCAAAACAGTAAGCCCGAATATTTCTAATTAAAAAAGGAACAGGGTTTGTGTGAGATGGGCTAATTTTAAATATACAGGGAAGAAAATCTCTCATATGCACATCTCAGACTCTAACCAGATCCTCACCCAAATCTCATTCACCAAGTGCAGTGGTGATGCCCACCGCAATCTCAGGCATGTGAATACTTGGTCCCCAGTTAGTAGCACTGTTTGAGATGGCATAGGTAGTTTGACCTAGTTGGAGGAGTCTGTCACCAGGTCCAGGCTTTGAAGGTTCAAAAGCCAGGTCCCATGTCCAGTTCATTCTCCCTGTTTATGGTCTGAGATGTGAGGCATAACCTCTCAGTCACCACATGCCATTTCTGCTGTGTGGTGCCATGCTGTGCCATCTTGGATCCTTACCCGTCTAGAACTGAGAGCTCAAAACAAACTGTTCTATAAGTTGCCTTACTTTATCATGGCAATAAAAACATGTGCCAAGTCAGTCTATCTTCTCTTTTAAATCACCTCAGGGCCAGGTACCGGGCAGGTAAGAACCCTTCAGTGCGATGGGGCTCCTCCCCAGTTCCCACGGTGTTCTTCCTCAAGCTCATGGCCACCCTAGTGGCTCCCAAGTTCTTCAGCAGCATGTCTGTCCCCACCCACAGAAACTTACATCACTTACGTCAAAACCCCATTTTGAGACAGTCTCGCCACAAATACAAGATGGTCTGTATTCCTTACTCCTCCTACCTCAGTCTTCTGAGTGCTGAAATAACCAGTGTCACCACACCTGGCTTCGAGTTTTCTCATCAATGTACATTAACCATCACTGAGTTCCCCAGCCTGGGCCAGAAGACAAGAGTCTGAGGACCAGACCTTATGACTGGGAGTGCAGAAACCTTACGGCCTCCCTCACCACTGCGGACGAGGCGTGCAGCTCTACTGGGTAAACAGCCACAAGGAGGAAAAGGAGGCAAGGATGGCCTGTGCCTTTCAGGTCAAAGGCCAGAGTTTAAAGTTAACATAAGGAGGACAGGTGGTGGCAACAGCTGAATAAACCAAACACAGAACAGAGGGAAGAGATGCAAGAGCCTGGAATTGCAGAGAACATTGTGATCCAGGAGAGCAAAGGGCAGGAAAGGAGACTTAAGCTTAACTTCGAGTTCTATGCTGTTAATCTGCTTTTAAAGGAGTTTCTGTTCAAATTTGAGAAAAAAAAAATTTAAATTTAATTTACCCCTCGCTTTTTTTTTTTGAACAAGAAAGAACTTTTCTGTCCCTTGCCACAAAAATATTCTATCACCAACCACTTACTTGCATTTGCACATTTTTATTTTACTACACAGCTGTAAGCAATGATAAAGTAAGAGAAAGGACAACTCTGCACCATGTAGAAAGCTGGGCTATTAAACTTCCTTTACACCAGGGGACAGGTGAGGATTCCAAGCGTTGGGCAAACAAGCACACGAAGTCACGTACTAACCGATTCCAACAGAGGCAGCACAGTTAGTCTTGTCTTTGATTTCCATACGGAGGGCAGCTGCAAACTCCTCAGGAGAAAGTTTAGTCTCTGCAAGGATGTCAGTGACGTCAATCAGCGCTTCATCACAACTGACAGCCTCAATACTGTGAGTGTAGCTGTCAGGACAGAGCAAAGGCAATGAATGAGTCACACCTATGGGCTGCTCTGGGAGATGTTAGATACAGCACCACCACCCCAGCACCAGTACCCCACCAGCACACCACCACACCACCACCAGTAGCCACCAGGACACCATCACAACACAAACTTCTAATCTTAAATAACCCTTCCAAAGTGCCACTACTTAGTTATCTGACTCTGATACAAGGTTAGTGTTCTAATCTTTTACCAAAACTACTACAGCAGAAATGACTGGACCCACAATACCCTTGTATACATGAAAAACTACGAAGTGGCCAATGGATCACAATTGTCAAAATTTCAAACAGGATTTATCAGAAAACTTTATGAACAGAAGTTTACACACATCAATTCAATGATAGCTGTTCATCTGAAAGCAAAATACCACTATTAACTAATAATTATTAAATCCCGGTGATTCTAAAGGAGCCAGTCAGCCTAAATGCTGCCTAGGAGAAATCCACGCATATCTTCAAGTGAAAATGCTGTTCCTTTTCCTAACTTACATAACCTCCCTTGATAAAGGACTACTTGTTTTGACAAGCTGGACAAGAGGCATAATCTTGAGACCATGCGACAGCCTCAGACCAGACCAGAAGCGACAGACACAGAAAGAGGCTTGCAGCCAAGGCCTGTCTGAGTCCACTTGTTAGTACAGACCTTTTGGTAGGTTACAAACCAAGCCACCAAAATCTACTCATTCAGTAAATAAATGCTACTTAGGCTAAAAATGTTAAAAATAAGGGCTTTTTCCTTTTCTTTTAAAATAAAGACAATGACTTTTCCTCTGAGAATAGAAATATGCCACTGAAAGTGTTCACAGAAGGAAAGTGTGAAAGCCCCTAGCTCTCCCTCACTTTCTAGACTATAGGTGCGAGCTAGTCATCTCCTCTGGGTTGTGGAACTGAGAAGACAGCAGCATCACTAACAGCCTGTTCCCAGTCCTCCTCTGGATGTCATCAATGTCCTCAGCTTGAACAGCATTTAACACATTTGTGAAGCAGTAACACCAAACTGCTATACTTGAATCAAGAACAGATGACTGAATCTTTCCATGTATATTTCTCATTACTATTAAGGTAGCTTCCACAAGGGTAGGAACTGGACATTGTTTCTCTTGGTGAGACTGGCAGAATCAAGCAGCTACCTGTATATCCTGGTTAGTAGTGTTCAGAATAAAGTATAAGAAGAGGAGGCAGCCTCCGGGGGTCTGCACCATCTTCTGCGTACAGATTACACCTTTCAGCTTAGTGTTTTTATGGGACCTCTGAGTGTGTGAATGAGTGGGGCTCTGATTCTTGTGCCTGTTCTTGGACTCTTCCTTCTGTTGGTTTGCTTTATCCAACTTCAGTGTGATGGATTTATCTTATTTTGTTATATCTGTTCTCTCCTAGAAGCCTGTTTTTTGTTTGTTTGTTTGAGACAGGGTTTCTCTGTGTAGCTCTTGCTGTCCTGGAACTCAGAAATCCGCCTGCCTCTGCCTCCCAAATGCTGGGATTAAAGGCGTGCGCCACCACCGCCCGGCTAGAAGCCTGTTCTTATAAGCGACAGAACAGGAGTGGATCTGGATGGAAGGAGAGGTGTGGAGGAACTAGCCTGCTAGCGGGAGGGGAAATGTCATTAGGATATAATGAGATAAGAATCTCATGATATAAGAATCTATTTTCAATAAAGGGGTAGGAGGAGGCAGAAGCAAAGACAGAGATAAGCATCCATTCTGGAATGTCAACACATACAGCTCTAGGATCTAACATCCTTGAATTACTAACTTTATAAATTTTTACTGGAGCAGGCCCGTGTCAGTAATTCACATCACTTAAAACCTTTCCAATTTAYAAAGAGTCAAGGAATTTTGAGACCTCTTCTAGCCCTTTATGAAGAAACTACATTATTCTGGCTTTAGCGCATTTATAAGTTGCTAAATAAAAATTTTAATTCTTTAATGCTGCCTTAGTATTTAAAAAGCCTACACTGAAAAAGAAATCATTTATCTCTTTTCCTGAAGGTAACTTTAATTAAACATTTTAAAAACAATTACCAGGGACTCACTTTTATAAAAAGGAATTTTTGTCATGCTTAAAGATTTTAAGATGAAAAAAAATTTCTAAATGTCTATGTTACTGGCTCATCAGTTTTAACTTTATTCAGTTCCGATACAGGGGTTTCCCTCCATTATCCTGGCTAGTATTGAAATTCTAGGATACAGTACATACTATTGCACCTCACTCTGTGAATTCTAATCTTAAATTATAATGCAAATGTAATAAAAGTAAAAAAATAAATGAGACAAAAGCAGCAGCAGCAGCAACAACAACAAATCACTAGACTTCTTTGTCAATCTGCTTCACGGGAAAGAAAAATAGGCCCACATAGACACGTAGACTTCACATCGCAATATACAATAGCACCTGAACATCGATACGGTGCAAATTTTTCCTGAGACTGAACTCCCAATTACTGAAGCTACATTTAAAAAAAAAGAAAGAAAGAAAAGAAAAGGCAGCTATCAAACTGACAGACAGGGAAAAGGGATCCCAACAGAGATGGAAATCTAGAGACTCTCACAATGTCATGAGTAATCAAAGTAAACCAGAGCAGCAGAGCAGAGGAAACGGCCCTGAGCCCAGGGTGCACACTACCTTGCCAGTGTTTCATACATTGCTTGGGCAACTTCCCTGCATGCATGAAAGTCATATGGAACTGCTTGCAGAGCAGGACACAGCTGTTTAGCATGTCCGAAAAACATTCCGTTCTTAATGCCAACTTGTCTAGAAAGGAAAGAAAACACAGAAGAGATTACATCAGGAGTCTTCAGCTGACAACCAAGTAGCAAGTGTGTTGTTTCTCCCCATGCCACTGATACACATGTTCCACCTAACTCCCCTTCTCATCAGGGGTTAACAATAGGCAGTAGGAAAACTTACAAGTCTGATGTCCCCCCAACAGAAAATACGACTGTATCACTAGAGTAAATGACATCTCTTGTGTCTATAGTAAACACTTATAAAACTTGACCCTTGGCCCCTTTGCAGAGATGCCAGCATGCCATATGCTGGTGATATCACAACCACCACAGAGCAGGAATGCGCTGTCCAACAGCTTTCTTCTCCTAACGTGGCACAGGATAGCCAGGCTCATCCCCCAAAGACAAAGCAGATAACAAAGGAACTACACACAACAGTGCTATGTGACAGACAGACAAGGTGTACTCATCCTATTACCACCCAATTCCCAATTGACCAATTCCAATGCTCCTCAATGGCTCCGCAGTGGTTGAGATGCCAACAGCATTGAATGGTAGGACATCACTCTGGGCAGGAGCCAGGGTTCCACAACTTTGAGGGACCTAATTGAAAACGGTAAATTTTAAATCTATTGTGTGTCTCAATGCCCCACATTACCTTTGATATTTGGAGCATTTAACATAACACTACAATTATGGAATTATACATAATTAGTAAAATCCCATTTTATCACTCTGTAGAGAATCAAGAAAAAATATCACAGTAAAAACACAAGCAAAACAAAGCAATGTTTCACCAGATCACATACTACTGTGTGTGCAGGATGCTCATGGCTATCCCACATGTCCATTCAGTCAAGTCCACCAAGTAAGGACTTGGTGGGCAGTGTGTATGCTTAAGAAACAGTTAAAACTGTCTCTTGGCCTCTTGCTGAGATCAATGACTAACCAGTCCTCTATTATTATGCAGAGGCTTCTGGGACTCTCCTAACATTCACTTCAGCAGAGAACTACTAAGAATTAGTAGTTATTCAGAAGCAACCCCAAAACTACATACATCTTTCATGTAAATGAAAGTAATAAATGATTCCAGCATCAAGTCTTAAACGCACAGAGGATCTGATAAGAAGCGAAGACAGGAAAGCAGCAGCGACTGGCAGTAAAGGAAGCTGAAGCATTCTGTGCAGCTGCGGTATCAGGTATTCTGTAAGGCGCTGGGTGTGCCCCACAAACAAACAGACCCCGAGATATTTGTGAACATGCTCCTGAATCTACCCAGCTTGATCTGAGTTACAGACAGCAGGCCTTAATAAACCAATATGCTTTATCAATACATCAATACATGTACATCAATACAATAGTTTAGGTAAGCACACAGAAATATTATCAAAACTGATGTTTCTATAACATAGCTTTGAAAAGGGGTAAACTTTTGGTAATAAAACTCTAAAATATGGAAGTTCAACATTCAAACTAAAGTTAGTAACTCAGTTCTAAAGGCACATGTCACGCTGATCCTATATACATTCTATTTCCTTCCCTTTTAAACATTTCTATATATACAAAAAAATCCACAAACATTGCTTAGGAAAAATGCCACTTGTACGTCAGTGCTCATGAAGCCCTCCACAGAGAACAGCGTCCATGCACAGCTGGGGTGGAGCCTCTGCCCACCTGCCCGACTCAGGTGCTAGTGAAGTACAAGTGATGCCGAAACACCCAGGTTTTGCTGAGCCTTTGGATCTAACCCAAGCACTCTTTCCAACTGAGCTACATCTCACCATAAGGCAAAGTGTGAGATCACTGCACACTATGAAGAAGTTCTGAACTAAAGAAACAAACCCAGGAGAATTCCCCATAACTGAGGGAAATACATACTTTCCTTGGGAAGACGCTCAGGAAATTAAGATTGGTTTCACAGAATAAGGACAAATCACAAAAGAAGTGTGCCAGGCGTGATGCATGCTGGGAACGCAGCACTTAGATGGTAGTGGAACAGGATTTTGAGTTTGAGGGCAGGCTGGGATACATAAACAGTTCCAACCCAGTTGAACTACAGTGATACGCTTGTCATAAAACCAACAACAATGCCTGAAAATCCATGCAGAGCAAAGCTCTACTTCTAAGCATGTAATACAATAGAACTCATGTCCTGTTTTAAAGTACAGCACATATTCTTACTGCCATGGGCAGTAAGGCACAGCTCTTTGGGGTTGGATTAGGCAATATAAAAAAAAAAAAAGCATCAAATCAGTACTGATAGTCACTCAATACACTACATTATCACAAATCCTTATCATTAAATAACTGTAAAATGTTCTTATAAAAGCATGTAAACAGAGAGGTTTAAAATAGCTATTTTCTTACTTCTGAGGGGCGTAGTTCTTTAAGGTACAGCCTTGAATTTGCTGTGCAGCCCAAAGTGACACTGAGCTCCTCCCAAGTGTGGCAAGTGATAGCATTACCATCCTGCAGGACCATGTCTGTTGCTTGTCAAAGTCTCGTCCTTCCTTCAGCACACGTAGCTCCTCAGCAGACTGAGCACTCACTCCATACACACAGCCTGTTTGGGTGCCCACCATCTCCTCACACTGCACTCCTGACAGCTTTACTCACACACAGCCCATCTGGGCGGACACCATCTCCTCACAGTGCACTCTTTATAGCTTCACTATTACTCTATGTCAAGCTCTTTAATGCACAGGACTAGCTTCTCCAACCTCAGAAACATTTCTATGATAAAATTAGGAGATTTGTATAGAAAGAAGGGAGACAGGAAATTGTTTTGAATACCTTCATTGGGAAAAGCATTCTAGAAAGTAGAAAATTACAATAAAAGTAAGAAACTCCACAGCTGTGGGTTTACTTGGTTTTGCTTTTCAAATTCATTTTTATCTTTGGAGTCAAATCTGAAATAAGACACATGCTATCTAACTAGCACCGAGGTGACTTGCCACACACTACCTGGTCTCACCTGCTCTCACCCCAATTGTTCTGGCCTTCTGCTTGGTGGTTACACCTGCAGTCAATACAAATATACCACCCAAGCCCAGAGGCCAGTGAGCCCAGCACTACCACACTGACAACACACCCACGCTGACACCCATGCCACCACGCTGGCCTTGGGATTTCCACCCAGCATTCATCCATGAGCAGGCTGGTGTTGACCAAGACACTAAAGAGGAGTGTGGCAAGTCTTGAGCTCTCCCTTTACCAACGAGCAAGGTGGTACTTCTGGGCATCTTTATGCCCTCATATGCTGGTCACAACTGCCCATTAGTGGCCAGGTTACCATTCAATACTCTCTACACACTAAGCTCTAAATGGCCTATGCTAATAATCACCAACAATCCTGACACAGTTCAATTTTACTTAATTATCTTTAGGAAAGCAAGTTTCAAAAATTTGGCCGTATCRATTGGCAATAGTAAAACACAGTTTTTTCATGATAAAAGTAAACTGAGTGAACATATGCTTGACATATCATAAAACGGCTAAGAACTTAACATGTTTTATATTTATGCATAAATATATTTTAGTAAATAAAATTTTAATAAAATTACCAGTATTTTAAACAAACAATGCTGAGCTCAAATATTTTATGTTTAGATCAGACTTCCTTAAATAATCCCAACTTTGAAAATATTGAAAACTATAACAATATAACTTCTTCCATAATTATTAAATCAACAGGTATCAATGATATGCGCTCACTCAGTAAGGCAATAACGTCTGAATTTAATTAATGAAACAGAAAAAAGGTAATTATTACTCCTTTTATAGCTGTTATACTTTTTAAATTTTTCAGTTATGGGACTGAATTTAGGTCCATGCTTGCGTGCTCTCTTTAACAGCTGATCCATTTCACTGGCCCTAACATGATTTGCTGGTATGTAGGGCAAATAATAATTATGGCTTCCAATTATTGTAAGATAACTGCCTACACAAAAGTTAGTAGTAACAAGTTTATACATTCTTAGTAATGTGAAAAGAGAATAGGTCTAATGGTGTTAAGAACTTTCCTTACAATTTAAAAGGCAATCAAGTTTCAGTTTAATTTTCTGTGTATGTGTTTTCTTGCATGTATCTGTGCAAGACATGTGCCTTGTGTCCACAAAAGCCGTAAGAATTAGAACAGCCAGGACTTGGAGGACGGAGTTGTGAGGCACTATGTGGGTGTAAGAAACTGAACTTCTTAATCTTCTGCCAGAACAGCTGCTCTTCACAGTTGAGTTATCTTTCCAGGCCAAGTTTTAACATTTAAAAAAAAAAAGAAGAAGTTTTTCGGGGCTGGAGAGATGGCTCAATGATTAAGAGCACTGGCTGCTCTTCCAGAGGTCCTTAGTTCAACGCCCAGCAACCACATCATGGTGGCTCACAACCATCTGTAATGGGGTCCGATGTCCTCTTCTGATGTGTCTGAAGAGAGCGACAGTGTACTCACATACATAAAATAAATAAATAAACCTAAAAAGTTTTTCTTATTTGTAAGAAGACTGAATAAATAAGGCCCTACTTGCAGCATTTCAAAAGAAAAAAAAAGTAACTTTCTATTTTATACTTCAAAGGTGATAAATACGACAATGCCTAAATTTTTTTTTTGTTTCACTGGAGGATATATCCTAAGGAACTATTATATTATTTTAAAATATTAACATGTAGTGTAAAAGAAGGACTCAGTTTAAAAATATTTCTTTTCATATGTATTAATATATGTTGAAATAATAGGCTTGACATGCAAGACTTTATCTTTTTAAAAGCACATAAAACTAACTATCCATAAAGAATTAGAAATCACTTAGCGTCTACGTACCTGGCTTCATAACTACAAGAAGCAATTTCAGCTTTTGACAGAACAGAATCGATTCCATTTGTTTGTGTAGAATCCTGATTCTCCCATAGTGATGAATCTGGTATATCTGCTTTAAGATAAAATTTAATTATTATGTTAAAAATTTGTTTTCCTTAACTTTTATTAAAGAAATCTGCTTTCTATATTTTCAGATGCAAAATGTTTAAATTCCAAATACCTATTTAAATTGGAATTATTTCTATATTTAGTACAACAAAACTACTGAAATTGTTTTCTTTCATTATATTCTTCAGCAACAGTCAGATAAAAACACATCACAATAAATGCAAACTACCCCATTTTAATGAATGTAAGTCAGCTGGTTCTCCTAACACAGTCGCTCAGAGCAGACAAGGGTGAAGTGATTAGGGAGATAAAGTCTCTCCCCTTGCCTTAGGAGAACTATGCAGCTCACTGCAATGGGAAAAAGTTAAAAGAAAATCTAAGTTTYTTAGAATAATTTTTTTGTTAATTCCTAAAAGAAGTGTCTATAGAACTTTAAAACTAGTATGTTAAAGAAAAATCAAATTTCTGATAAAACAATAACTTAGTAATACTTTTTAGAAACTTTGGTTTCTTGTTCCTTATATTCAGAAATTAAGCCAGTGTAACCAGATGATCTCATCTATACATTACATATATATATGCACATACATATATAATATGTATATTATGTAAATATAGCTTCATATACTATAAAGATGCTTTATCTTCAAGGTTTTTCTTCTATACACATCCCGTAAAAACAGACTAAGTATTATTATTTTCTACTTCTAAGTTTAACAACTGCACCTTCATGTTAAAAACTTGAGCTCAATTGCAGTCGGTAGTAACTGCTTTACAGAACATAATTCTAGTCTCAATAGAACAATAGCTCACCAACATTTCTAATATCCAAACCAAATTTACAATCTCACCCAGACAAATAAAAGTGCCCAGCCTAGAGAGACTAGTGACTACATGACAGAGACTCACTAATGACTGAGAAGTACATTGAAGCTTTGGTCACAGTCTCGGGATAATACTATTAGGTTAAAGATACAGTGTGCTTCTATACAACTTTTTATTAAAAACATACTACGTTCTTAAAACATGATCTCAAACATGTCTTTACAAACATTATTAGTAAAGCAAGACCCAAACCTATCACTTTAGCTGATTCCAAACAAAACTATTCTAAGTACACTGCAACAGCACACGACTAACAAACTACTCACTACCTCTTTTTGCTTATTTAAGAGCCTCAATGCTCCATGAAAAACAACCAAGTTATTACACCACCAAAAAAACACAACACAGGATCTGGCTTCACTGATACAATAACTCTTCTTATCTGACCAATAAGCATCAACATCTTTGTCTAATGTACAACCCGTACAAATATTTCCAGACCCTAGCACCCATACACGAACACCACAAATACAAGCCAAACTCAGAACTGGTATCTTGGTGGGAGTTAACTGCAACTTGCATCTAAAAATAGACAAGAGTACACAATGTGCGCTATGACTTTTGGTAAATGTAAATATATGCCACACTCTTATGAACTCAAGACAGGACATGAGCAGATTATTCCGTGTTTCTGTGTCAGTCCACTATCCAATCTGTAAGAACTTAAGGGTTGTCAGTGACAGACCAACAGAAGGTAGGTACCACTGAACAAAGACCACAGCCACAATCTGCTATCTTCAAAGTTATAACCACGAGTTATGCTTTAAAAGCGAGTTACATGACCTTTGTATCTGAAGGACTATGTACGTAAGAATCTCATGTGAAGTGAAATCAGAGTGTGGTCCATGCGCCCCCAATGCCCTGGCCTGAGAGGCAGCACCATGCTGTTCCTCTTCACTGGGCTGGCTGACCTGTTCCACAGTGCAGCAGAATGCGTGGGTCTCTCCACCAGCGGAGTGAGTTGCTTCATGTGAGATTCGGGGAAATGCAGGGATACACTGTTCTCACTGGAGGGCAAAGTAGAGAACTGCTGATCAAAACTTGACAAACTAGACGGGCACATGGAGAATGTGGAGGAACGGTTGGAGAAATCAGAGGCCAGGACACAAGTCTGTGAAAAAGAAATCGCTGAGAATAAATCTATGACTAATACGATTTTTTAAACTGTTGCTCTTTAGAATGAAAACTGAAGTTTGTTGAAGGGATAGAAAACATCTGCATCCTGGGAATCCAGGAAGGGGTAAAAGGCCCCAACCACAAAGTGCAGAGGTCAAATGGCTCTGAATGACATCATCAACGAGATGATTCAGGAGACAGCTCACAAAGGAAGTCACAGATGAATGAGACGCCTGCTTACATGGACCTACTTTCTAAATATAAGGAACAAGACATCAGTCTCTAAAAAAGACTAAAGATGGGTTTTTTTTTTTGTTGTTGTTCTAATATTCTGCCTTATCTAACCACACAAGTCAAAACATTAGAATGACTTTTATAAAGCTGGTGAGCAGAAAGAAGTCAAAGATTCTAACTTCTGAACTGATCATTAGTACTTTGGGGTTTTGGTGCTATCTCTAAAAATGACCTAAACAAAGAGAGATCAGGAAAAGTAGAACAAAAGAACAGGAAAACAAGTTCTGGACATAGGCTTGGATGTGAACTTAGTAAAAGACAATCTAGTCCTTTTACGTATAGCAAATACAGTCAAATACAAGCTCCAAATGGGTCAAAGGGCTTAAGATACAAAAATGAATGTCCTCAAGTTAAAATAAGAATATCAAGGTATTACAGTCACTTTTTCTAAGGAGAGGAAAATCTTGTGTCAATTTTCAATGGCTAAACATTTCCTTTAATATTTCGCTTCTGTTGTACTATTCAACAGAAGTGAAGGAGATATGAATTATAAAAGGCTGTTAAAATATTATAAAAATCTAATGGCTACAAAGATGAAGATAATTAAGTTACCAAAGAAAATATTCTGCAGCAGAACCATGTATGGCCCAGACAGTGATAGAAAGCAAGACAAAAGAAGATCAGCTCCCTGCTACTTTCAAAGAACAAGTGCCTAACAAGTGCCAAAATCTAGACACAGACACTACCCACCAGACTGAGCAACAAAGAAACCTAGAGACACTATTAAACACGCACATCTGGGCTTTTTTTTCTCATTTTGACAGATGTTACTTAGTGTTCAACATGTGACAAGCACCGTGTACTTCCTCCAGATACCCATGATTTGATTTCTACAATAAATGTTATCTTTTTAGTAATACCACGTAGAAAATAGAGAGAGAAAAAGCAACCTTGTACAAAGGCACACTTAAGAAACTAACCATAGACCATGACGCAAAGCCTCAACAAGGTCAGGAAGTTTCCCCACAATCTACCGACACAAACCACTGAATCTCAAATTCTCTGACATTTACCAACTATTAAAGAAAAGCCTTAGAGAATGTGAGAAATGGATACACACAAATGTGAGTCTACAATTACCCTTCCTGATGTACACTTGTAAGCAGATGATTGCAAACAACGAAGACTGACTATAAAAAAGAAACCTAGACATCCAGACTCTGTTTTGCCTCATTACAGTCTTTTCTAAAATAATCTCAGTGTTTTATATCTGACAAAACAGGGAACAGAAGTAAACAGGGTAAAACCAAGCTAGAACCTCTCTACTGTGCTATATATGTCTTTTGTCTGGTTATTATTTTTCTAAAAGAATTGTTTTTAAAAAACATTTGTGGTTTTACAAGATATTCTACAAGGAAACCAAAGTGAAAGACTTTCTAGGTAAATAGTTCTTAATAACTTTAAGGCAGGGCAATAAAAACACATGAAGATCTAATGATTGTAGAGGCTAGTTTTCCAAGACAGCTATGAATATGTTTCTTCAAGTTCACTCAAATGAGGCATTTAGATTCTGGTTCCAATAGAAGTTGTGTCTTTTCTTGAATCAGGGTTTCCCTACTCTGTAGCCTTCCCTTGAAAGTACTGTTCTCCTGGTGCCAACTCCCAAAGGCTGGGATTAGGTACCACGGTATCTAACTTTAAATTCTTAAAAATACTGAAGAACACAAACTTTACTGTCTTTACTATGACATAAGCCAAATGGCTAATAACTTATCCAGATCAATGTTTCTACCAAACAATTATGCTTTTCGTCCACAATCTAAATTATAAAAAGCAGATTAATCACTGTTTTAAAAATCATACCTCACTGAGTTCCAGGAAAATACCATCATCCAATTCCAAAAATCATTAACTATACACCAGTCATCTGTTTAGATTCCGATTTTGTTTTGATTCAAGTTGTCACTAGCATCCTTAAAACCTTCAGCTTGGAAGAGATAATTATTCTAATTTACTTTTACTTCTAAAGCACCAAGACCACCAGCAACATCCGAGGCCATCCATAGGAGCATATGGCTTCAAAGAACTCATCTGTACCTGCTTTTCCTCTCAGGACTTTATTCTGGTAATACTGCCACTCCAGCTGCGGGTTAGCACCAGAACGTAAAGGTGCCTTTCCTGTGCCTCTGTTACTTGTAACAGCCACTGGTTTTCCTGTGAGAAAAAGATTACATTGTCTCTCTAAGTACAAAAGGATGTTAAGAATGTGTAATGGAAAATTTTTCATGAGATTTTAATTACATAAGTTGTTCATTGATTACATAGGCATTAAATCTTCAATAAGCTAATAATACCTATCACCATATAACTCACCTAAGATTTTCATTTTCATTAAAAAGGACAGTTTCAGCAACTTTTTAAAAAAAAAGACGGGGTCTAGGAAGTTCCAGGCTATCCAGGAACTAACAGAGATCCACCTGCCTCTAGAGTACGGGATTAAAAGCATAGGCCACCAAGTATGACTCTAGTGACATTTGTGATAAACTGACTCAATCTAAAAGCAACAGAGTCAGTTTCCCATGGCTTTTGATTTCTTTTTTCTTTTTGTTAAAGATTTATTTATTTCATTTATATGAGTACACTGTAGCTGTCTTCAGACACACCAAAAGAGGGCATCAGATCCCATTACAGATGGTCGTGAGCCACCATGTCATAGTTTCTGGGAATTGAACTCAGGACCTCTGGAGGAAAAAGCAGCCAGTACTCTTAACCACTGAGCCATCCCTCTGACCTGGCTTTTGATTTCTTACAATGAAAAACGGGCAACCGAAATCCCAGGTTCAGATTATAGGAGTGGACAATGAAAGGAAAACTATAAACAGATATTTTTATAGTTCTGATATAAATAAATTCAACATGTACACTTTTAATTTTATTTAAAGAGAAATAAGTTAGAGATTCATGAACAACAATCAAAATCTGATTTAGCATATAACCAAATGTGAATTTTCAGACCCCCAGTTTTTGCTTTGGTTAAGAACATTAATGTTTCATTTCCTTTGTGTGTGTATTAACTTACAAGACAGCTAGCTATAATGTTGTAAAATTGATTTGCAAATGGTATTAACACAGGTTTAGAGGGCAGGCAGCTCAGAACAAAGAAACACATACACACTGAACCTTCTTGCCCTCCATAGAAGCTAAACAAAATCACAATATACTAGGTGGTAAGTTATCCATAGGCTAAAATAAAATTCTTTCACATTCTAAAAACCCCTTTCAGAGCTGAGTCGCAACTATCAAGGACAAAATTAAGGCTTCTGTTGGGAACACAGAATTTTCAGTCTTGTAACTACAATTTCTTAAGAGAAAAACTGACTTTCAAGAGAAAATGCTAATGTAGCTATCTTGTCCAGAAAAAACTTAAGAAAAGTCCTGAATAAATATTTCTAATGGTAGTAAGCAGTGAGTGGATATTTCATTAACAAGTTACAGATGACTCAAATTATCTATCACAAGCCACAAGTTAGGGTGTTTACCTACATTGAAGGTAGAAAGTTATTTAAACAGGAAAAATAGAAAGCCTGAAGACACAGGATATCAGAATATTCCCTTTAACAAACTATAAAAAGATATGAAAAATATCCAGAAGGCCTCATGTGTGATAATAGTCCTCAATTTAAGATCTTTTCTGTATATTTCACCTTATACCAAGCACTAGTTTTCTAACTTCTTTATACGTGTGATAATGGAGTCCATCCAATTTGAAGAAAGGAACTCATTTGACCAAGGAAAATCAAAATACTTTTCAAAGAACACGTTATCAATTAGAACATATATACTCATAACAAATTATCAATTTTCTTAAAGCAAACAGGAATACAGACCTTTGAGATCTGGTCTGTTCCGTATGCCCACTGATACAAAGAAGCAGTCCATATCAACATGCATTACACAGCTCTGGTGTCTGGGTGAACTCAGTGTAGACATGTTGCCTAGAAGAAAAAAAGAACATTCAAACCCAAACTAATTCTTATTAAAAACAGGTCTAGCTAATTTTCAAAATCATATTTCAGAAGAATGGATATGTATGTTATGGACTGCGTACCACCTCAATAAACAAATATTCAGTTTCTTTACTTTCCTGATAGAATTGTAAATCAATTCTAATAATACTATATCATTTCCTATTCTACTTTCCAAAAGTGTTATCTTAAAATTACAATTTTATTAGATAATTTAAAAATATGATTATTAATAACAATTTTTATATCTACAGTTTCACATGCTTAGTTCCATGGAGCTAAGTCACCTTTGATAAGCTCCATTCTCCACACCCTACAAACATTATTTAATGAAACAACAACAATGGCTACTACCACCCAATGCTCCTGGTAATTACAAGACATAAGAGGCTTACAGGGATTAATTTAGATTAATTCTCACAGCCCTATGGGGAAAATATTACTACCATTCCTACCTTTTACAGACTAGTAAGTTAAGTTCTACAGCCAGTGGGCGCCCCAGTCTGATTTCTAAGCCCTTAGATGTTCATGCTACTGTCCTCATTTTGACATGCTTCAAAAGGTAGTCCACAGAACAAAAATCTATATACAAAGGGAACTTTTCTTATACCATCAGATGTTACTAGTTCTGCAGCATGTTTATCACATTTATGGAGATGAAAGTAAATATCAAATTGGGACAATGAATGACTTAGAATAACCATAGATGTGTTTATAAGGGTTATTATAATACAACTATTAGGACAATATTACCTTATAATAACATTATTACTATTACTTCTCCTGGTGCTCCAAAATTTAATAGTACAGGGCCTAAATCTAAGAACCTAAAATCTAGGAACTTTTTAAGCTTGTAAGAAGTTCTGATCTCAGAAAATATTCTTGCCTATCAGCTTTGTAACTTAAAAAAAAAAAAAAACTTACTCCCAAACAACCGAGCCACTTCTGGTACTAACCGTGAGGCAACTGTCTAGTCTCACTAATGCGAGGCACTGGACCTTTCTTCATGTTGTCTTTAAGTAGACATAAGCTGGGCATCACTGATTCCTGTCGTTCCTCTTGCAGAGAGGAAACAGGCAAGAAAGGCAAACACCCATGCATGGTCCTGCTGCAGAAAGTGGCAGAGCAAAGACTCAGATGCAGGCTACACTATCTGAATCAAACTCTTGCCATCCTCTGTGTAAATTTCACTAATCACAATCTTTCTTTCTTTTGCARTGCAAGGTATCAAACTCAGGGCCTTGAACATGTAAGGCAGAGATCACTATTCTACTGTTTCAAAGTGTTATGAAACAGAATGTAAATAACCTAGCATAGTATTAAATATTTAAGGGGTACGGACTGTATAAATAAAATACCTACCAAATACTTTCTTACGAATTAAAATTTATGAATTGTTCCCATTCATGGACCTAATTCATAATAGTATTTTAAAGCTTTCAAAATTAAGTGACTTTCAGGTTAGAAAAACTTAGATATACCATAATCTAACACGGTGTTCAAAAAGCATTTTGACTAAAAACATGTTGGAATATATCAAACAAATATAACAGCAACAAACACACAAAAAGACCCAACAACTTTCTAAAACCCCATTAGCATCTTTCTCTCTATGCCTCCCTTTCAACAGTTATAAAGATTACTATCACATAATCTTGGAACTTTCTTTTTGCCATACACCCACAAAAGAAAGCCAAATCCTTTGTCAAAAACAACCAAAACTTCAAACAGGATCTGAATTAGAATCTAGTTTAAGTAACAACTGTCACACAACAACTTCCTATTGGATTTAAGCACACACATAAACAATCTATGTAGATATAAAAATAATCTCACTAAGATTACCACTGTAAATGCAACAGTAATATGTCAGTGTTTAATTTTTAATGAAGCAGGCTTCTAGAAATTACCCTTACCAATCAACTTCATTCTCACTCACAGATAAAGTGTTATATTTATACAGTTCAAAACCAACAATTTATAAGGTCTACAGGAGGAAGGAATGCTTGGAACCCAGTTCTGACAGTGTGGAATGACCCAACATTTTCAGTCACCACAATTAAATCTGATATAAAAAACAGTAATAAAGTTTTCAGTTATATTTACTGTAACTTATATAACCTGATATTCCTGGAGGCTTTCTACATGAAGAAGTTTGTAATAATTAGAATACTAATGAAAACATCAGAACAAAATTAAATAGAACTTTTTGAAGAAAACAATTTTAGTATCTACCTGTGTCAGTTACAACAAGGGAAGACCTGCCTGTTTTCACTTTTTTTAACTTTTCCCTTCCCGGAAAGATACCACTACTTTGTCTCTGTAGGGTATTGACAAACTCAGTCAATTCACATTTCCATGTTGAGATGTGATGCAGTCTTGAACGCGAATAGAAATCTGAAATGAAGTTGCAGTCTGATGGTTTGGATGGCACTGAGGGTGCTACTTTACTTAGAGTCAGAACAGAAGTGCTTTTTGTGCTTGAAGGCCCCTGAACAGTGGAGTGGTGAGCACCATTGATTTTAGTGTTACTGTGCAAAGATGGTGAGAAGGAATTAGTTCTGTGTGGACTCCGCACAGCATCTGCACTTCTGGTGCTGTGCTGCAAGTGCTGCACTGGGCAGTCTCTGAAGTCAGGGCTGCTCTTCTCTGCCCTCTTCTCCTCCTGGGCGGAGTCTAAAGAGAGCCTGCCGGCAATGCTGTTGCCCACAGGCACGGAGCAATCCTGTGTCTTTAAGGCACCATTTGAACTAGGGGTGTGTCCATTAAAAATGACAGCAGCGGTGTCTCTGGGATGCATCACTCCATTCTGTGTCCTTCCCGGGAAGGTGTGTTCCGGGACCTCAAAACTGAAACCGTCATGTGCAGCGTCTCCGTCCCAGCTGCTCAGTCCGTTTGCTTTCCCTTCACTCTCTGTCTCAATCTTCTTAATTACATGATTTCTAAAGTATAAGAAGAACCCTAAGTTAATGTACAGGATTTGAAAGCTTAAAAAACAAATTCTCTTTGTGGCTTACTGTTTCCCTCTTAAATACTAAAAAGCTAAACCATAAACATTATATTTTTGTTTGAACAAAGGATAAGTCTTGTCCAAACTAAAGAAACATTGGTATTTTCTTTTCTTTTCAAATAAAAAAAAAAAGTCTAAGTTGCCTACTCCTTAAAGGCCTCCTACTGATATTTATCAAGTACTAAAATTACAGGCTGCACAGGCACGTCCATTGCTGTTCTGAAACTTTCTCTAGAAAAGCTGTCACTCACCTCTAACTTCCACAGCACAGGTGTTGTCCTTTGCTTACTATGTGAATGACATCTGGCTTTCATAAATGATCAGTAAGTTTTCGCTGAGTCCCTGCTCCTAGTTTTACTTTGCTTTTTTATGTAAGCCATTCTCTAACACATTAAAACCAGTACCACAACACTGGGATTGAAGTCTCTGTTAGCTCCAGTCAACATAAGAGCTGGAGAAACTGTGTCCAACTCCAAACTGGCTGGCTGACTACTATTCCAGATGGTACGACGTAAGAATCAAGTATGCAGTGTTAGTTCAGTACAATTTCTTTACAAGAAAAATGACAACACTTGAACAATTAACCCAGAAATGTGGATTTAGATGCCACAGATATCCAATGGCAATCCAGATAATATGGTAGTCGCAGGCTTACAAATGCAAGCCTATGACAAATGTTATACTAAATTCACATCCTATGACAAATGTTATACTAAATTCACATCCTGGCTAAATGTTTTGTTTTGTTTTTTAAGTAACATCAATAAAGACAAAATTAATTTGTCTTCATAAAGATATATAAGTAACAATATCTAAAACTGGATTACACCAGTAATTCATTCTTTCAAAGGTCTGTCTACAGTGTTACTCCAATTACACTTCCAACTCCAGACTGAGGGTCAGACTACAGTACCACCAGATGTTGTCTTAAGGTCCTCACCCTAGTGCCAACTTGACTTCTTGGTAATGATGGTCTGACTATATAGAAAAATCAGAAAAGATAGATGCAAAAACAAACAAAATCCCCACCCATTTCTACTTGTCTTTGGCCTTGGCTGAATCTTCCATGCACTATGACAGCCAATTCTGAGTACATCAACTCTCATAAAAAGCTAGTGAAAGAACACAAACTAGAAACAATGAAAAGAAAGCCTACTCAGTCCCAAGTCAGAGGAAACTTGCCTGTTAAGATAAAAAAAAAAAAAAAAAAAAACAGAGCAGGAAGTGAAGAACCACCTAAATATATTTAAAATGAAAATTATACTAGCCCTCACTCAGCACCCAGAAGTCAACAAAGTGATATAAGTACTAAAAACAAAAACAACAACAACAACAAAAACAAAAACAAGCAGGCATAGAACTAAAACCGTAACACTCGGAGACAGAGGGCAGGCAAATCTCTGTGAGTTCAAGGCCAGCCTGGTCTACAAAGTGAGTTTACAGGACAGCCAGGGCTACACAGAGAAATCCTTTCTCAAAAACAAAACAAAACTCTGACAATTAGCTTTCTGGTGTCAAAATATTATGACTCTTGACATGATTAATAGTAGCACAACCAACAAAAATGCATGTATTACTGGCAAGAAAATATATAGTTAATATTACATGTTGTTTCTATGCTGGTACCTCAGACTAGACAAATTTGGAAAACAGCTGGGTAAAATATATAGTAAAACACACATTTAAGCAACTAACAGTATTTTTAATTGTATTAAGAAGTCAGATCTCAGCTGGGCGTGGTGGCACACGCCTTTAATCCCAGCACTTGGGAGGCAGAGGCAGGTGGATTTCTGAGTTCGAGGCCAGCCTGGTCTATAGAGTGAGTTCCAGGACAGCCAGGACTATACAGAGAAACCCTGTCTCGAAAAAACCAAAAAAAAAAGAAGTCCAATCTCCTAAAACTAACAACAGAAATAAAATTGAGAAAAATCTATTTTCTACTTGCATCGATCTAAGGGGAAAAAGGGCGGCCTATTTTGTGGTTTTCCTGTTATTAGTGTATTTTTTGACAGTATGTTGAAGACTATAGTTTGAAATATATTAAAGAATTTTGGGGTTGACTTCTGGGTGAGAGAAATAATAGGTTACAAGAAGAAAAACTACAGAGGCAGTGACGCTGGGTCCTCCAGGTGAGGTTCCTCATCTCCTGGGGAAAACCCAACTCCCACAGCAAGCAACTTAGACAGTGACAATGACCCACTTGATGCACAAGTTAAGGCAACAGGTCACTCTAAAAGAGAAGCCAATGCACTCAGAATTACTGTAATTAAAACTTAAATCAACATATTTTAAAAAATACACAATAAAGTCTAGAGTCACTCCACAGCTATAACCGAGAATCAACAGCTAAAACATTTACAGACGTAAAATTGCAAATGTTTAATTTTTCAAAAGCAACCTGCAAATGTATTTTAATTATTTTTCTATGCATGGAGCATAAGGAAAGTACAGATGGTTTTTTTGAGAAAGTAACATGCTTTAGAAAGCTGCTTATCAGAAAATACTTTTCTTGAAAATCCACAAAAAAATTAAAATATCAGCTAATAAGAGAATTTAGCAGAACTAGAAAGACTTATTTACCCTGTACTTCTCTAACTTTATTACAAAACTGGTTCATTATAGAAGACATAAATATCTATACATAATTTAAAATGTTTATGAAAGTTGAATGCTCAGCTTTTAAAATATTTGCTTCTATCTTCATTCGAACGGGACCATACTCACTACTAAGACCGTTTGTTGTTGGCTTTCCAATGTATACAAACTTACACCCTGTTGTTGAGCTGTTTGGCTATATTGCTTGGACCTGGCACGGGATCCTCAGGTTTGCACACAGGATTGAAGTTGAGACTCTTCTGTGCGGCAGACGGCTTGGTGTACAGCTGGTAGGGGACAGAGGACAAGAGTCTCCCCGCTTTGATGCTGAAACAAAAAGGCAATACCAAATCAGAGTTTCAGACTAGGTAAAAAAGGAGCTTCAAGAAAATCCAAAGTTAGCCCGGGTGGGGGTGGGGGTGGGGGTGGGGGTGGCGGCAGCGGCGGTGGCGGCGCACGCCTTTAATCCCAGCACTTGGGAGGAAGAGGCAGGCGGATTTCTGAGTTCGAGGCCAGCCTGGTCTACAGAGTGAGTTCCAGGACAGCCAG
>BDUI01000470.1:82820-98090 GCA_002335545.1 Apodemus speciosus | reverse complement strand
AGAGAGAGAGAGAGAGAGAGAGAGAGAGAGAGAGAGAGAGAGAGAGAGAGAGAAAGAAAGAAAGAAAGAAAGAAAGAAAGAAAGAAAGAAAGAAAGTCCAAAGTTAACAAGCCATCTGTTTCTTGGTGTATTTCTTCTCATCTGTTTTAGTAGTCCTAATATACTATTAAATGCATTACAAGAAAGAACTAAAATTCAAGAATATAGAACAAAATAAAGAATTTATATTAAGATAATTAAATAATGTGTTTATCAGAGTTGTAAGAGACAAGAGATTATTTTAGTATGAACTCCAGTGGGTTGAAACATATTTTACCCCAAAGTGTTCCGTACAGCTCAAACACTGATAAAAATCTAAGTGAACTCTAGCACTCCAATACTGAGTGATACTGGCACGCTCAGTTTATACAACAAAGCTAAAACAAGTTCAGTTTGTTTCTTGAAGCAGCAAGGGTTCCATGAAGTTGAAGGCTGGCCCTGAACACTCCTGCCTTTACTGTCCAAGTGTTGGGATTACAGGCATATGCCAACCTATCTGTCTTCATTAAATTGATCTTTGCTTGCTAATAAATTATGAGTTACATTAGCTACTATCTATAAAATATAATTTCACTTTCAATTTTCAAATAATTGGCTAATAATATTTAGGTCAATAACCAAATGTTAAAACAGGTGAACTATAAGGAAATGTATTTCTGTCTATCTGTCCCTCCCTCCCTTCCATTTCTTCCTTCTTTCCCATCACATTTGAAGGGGAGGGATGGAGACAGAAAGAGACTGACAGACTCAGCTGAAGTCAGAGGACAGCTTATGGGAGCCATATTCTGACCTTCCACCATGTTGTCCTGGGGAAACACTCAGACTGGCAGACTTGGCGGCCAGAGTTCTAGGAGACACTGCTGCAGCTTAGTTTATGTTTTTTTTTCACTAACTCTCTGGTTTATGAACCAAAAGTAAATACTAAAACTTTCTTTTTAAAATTATTCAGGAAAATAATAAAACCTAAATAAACTTTTGTCTCATGAATCAAAAAGTCAACAGTTTTTAAATTTTCTTCTACCTTCTGCATAGCTTGAAAGAAACAAACAAACTGTGGGAAATGATCAGACTGTCTTATAGACAACCACTTTTTAAACTTGAATCAACAATCATAACACCCTTGTGATATACTCTGAAAATGAAAATGAAACCAAGTAATTGTATAGTCATTGTCCTTTGTGAGTTTATACTGGTAGATATTTAATAATCCTACTGAATGTATCTGACACTACATCCAAATGCTGAAACTACTAAATCACAACTATAAAGAACATAAGCTAGAGGGGGGCTGGAGAGATGGCTCAGCGGTTGAGAGCACTGACTACTCTTCCAGGTCTTGAGTTCAATTCCCAGCAACCACATGGTGGCTCACAACCATCTGTAATGGGATCTGCTGCCCTCTTCTGGTGTGTCTGAAGACAGCGACAGTGTACTCATATACATAAAATAAATAAATAAAACTTAAAAAAAAAAAAAGAACATAAGCTAGAAAGGTTTACTTTTCATTTCCCTAAATGGATTATTAAGGCATGCCAAAATTGTAAGTTACATTGTAATACCAGAAAATCCTCAAATTAGACATTTGTTACTTTATATTCTTTGTCCCATCTATTCCACCTAACTGCCTAAATGTGGATGTGCTTTACAGTTCCACTTATGACAACTCACCTGTTCCCTGCATTCTCAAGCAGATACTTAACTCTTAAAGGGAATCCTCTATAATTCTCCATCCTTTTCAACATGGATGATACAGGAGGGACAGCACACAATCACACCCATGTAAATCACTTGCACATTTTAAGTAAAACCAAGAGGCAAAGAACAAATAAAATCCATAGTCTTGTACTCGTCTACCTTAATGACCTCAATGACAGCAAGCAGGGTGAATCAAATTAACATTGAGCACCCAAGGGTATATAAGACCGAGTTCACCTCCTAAGTATCAGTAATTCTGCCCAGCAGAATTAGTCTTGTAAGTCCACAGAGAATGTTAGAACACTAACTGAAATCCAGCAGGTCTCAAGTCACGGATCCTTAGAGATGATTAGTAAAAATGAGTCAGAACGCAGAAGACAATAGTGTATCATAATATCAGCCAAAAATCCTTATAATTTGAAACCCAAGCAACCATATGCCACTTGTACACTCAAGTGTACATTTATCCATCAATTAATAAACCTTAGGGTATGTGGGCAGAAACATTTTATGAAAGTGGGTTTTTTTTTAATATTTATATTTCCAGTCAAGAAGATGATTCAGTCTTAAGCACTGGCCAGAGAGCATGAGGAGCTGAGTCTGGATCACTAGCACTCACACAGAAAGTCGGCTGGGCTGACACACAGCTGTAATGCCTGTTCTTTTAGGCAAGTAGAAACAGGATTCCTGAAACTTAGCTCAGCTAGCCTAGCTAAAATAGTGAGCTCAGGTTCAATGAGAGACTCTGTCTTTAAAAATAAGAGACAATGGGGTTTTGCTCTAATGCCTAGCCTCAAGCTCAGCCTTTCTACATTCATCCCATGCTGCCATCCTTTAATGAGTGAAGACTCCTGTTTTACCTTCCATGTAGCCCAGGTGAAATTCTCAAAGTGAATTTTATAACTCAGTTTTCTCAATTATATCGTACTCTTATCAACTGCCAATGACTTTAAATTAGCAGTTATAAGCAGATCCAAAATTTTTTAAGAAATTAAAATAAAAAATACCCTGTGCATTTGTAACAATAGAGCTTTCTTATATGAATAGTTCTGCAAATCCATTGTTGTCTAGTTGTAGCCAATGTTGTAGTCATTCTCTATCAGTAAACCATCACGAAATACCTGCACAGCCATTCAGGTCTAGACCTTCTTTTCTCTGGAGTGGGTCGGATAGCGAAGGCTCAGCGTTCCCTGAGAAAGCGATGAGGGTCTTTCCTACTTATGCCTCAGCATTGAGGTGTCCCTATACACCCAGAATTGGAACCCATGCTGCCCATCCCAAATTACCTAAACTTTCTAGTCGTGTCAAAACTGCACAAGCTTAGGAAAAGAAAAAGTATGGTTACAGCTTTCTGTTCTTTCTCCTATACAGTCTGCAGTGTTTTCTTCATTCTCTACATTCTGAAGGGTAAGGAACATTTGTTTTACTTTTTTTTTTCCACTTTTTATGTGGCTGGGAGATAGCCTGAAACCTTGTGTTAGCTAGAGTTAATCTAGGAAAAATTATCTCAGACTGTGTAGGGCTATAAGAAAATAATGTAAGCATCAAAATGAATGTGTAATACCCGTAACATTTATATTACTATAGTTAGGAACCTACGTTTTAGTCCATGGCAATATAAAACCTACAGATTATAAGACATTATAAACAAACTAATGTACTGTTTGGGAATTAGGAGGGGGAGAAAAAGATCACCTCTGGGAATCAGTTCTACTAGCAAACTCGGTGAACTGGCTTAATGTGAAACAAAGCCAGCTCCTCCATCTATCTCCCGTCAGTCACATGCATCTACACATGAACCTAACCAAAGGACTGATTCCCATTCTACAGGACTGAATACCAAGACCCTAGCAAGAAAACCTGGAGCAATCAGTAAAAACTGAGGACCACGTCCTTGCAGTGTACTCCCAAGGTGTGTGACAGAACGGATGGGGCAGTAGGATGATGTCCTGTGAGCATCTCTAAATCAGGCTTCAGAGTTTACTGTTTGTCCCATGGAAACCGCAAGACAAACATTTCAGTAAAATAATTTCATACTTTACTGTACACAGACTGTTCTTTAGAGGACTCCCTGACTCTTGGCTGCCAAGGCTTTCTGCCTATAATATTCACTTAGGTTTAATGGCACACTTAGGAAATTTTAATGAAAGCAACACTCTAAATACCTTTGAAACTTCTCAAAGAAAAAGAGAAGATCAATTATAGAAAAGAATAGAATATACAAGCTGTTAAATAACAAATATGTGTAACAATAATCTTATTTAAATCTGCTGAGTTCAACATGATTAGGAGTAGTGTACAAACCCAAGTCCTACTATTTAACCAAAACTATTTTATGCTGTAGTAATATAAGAGATTTTTACACATCAAGATTTATGCTCCCACAAAAGATTTCCCTATTGCCAATCTGATGGAGGAAATTTCTCAATTGAGGTTCCTTCTTCCCAAATGACTAACTTCTGTCAACTTAAAAACTGACCAGCATAAACACATTATAAAGAAAGATGCAATTCACTCGGTCTAAAGGTTACTGTTTGTGTCTCCCAGGAGAAGCAATGCCCCATGAGGCAGTGCAAGGTCTTGTTAGCCAGTACTTCCCAAGTACACACTACCCACCAAAAACTGAGCACACGAACACTTGCTGAACAGATAGATAATGCGTCTCCTGTCCAGTCCTACTGCCTACCTCTTGCTGCTTGTCTGGACTGTCTCCTCTGCCTCCTGGCAGCTGAGTAGCAACACTACTGGCCACACTCCTGCACTGAAATGGCTTCCAAGGCACACCGTGTGTGTAGGCTCAGTCAGTAGACACATGCCATTTGAAAGAAGGGCCAGATTTGTAACAGAAATAAGAAGCACTGCAGTTTTTAAAGCTCTTACTGGCTAAACTTACCTTTCCACAATCCATTCTGGTCGAATTACTTTTTCCCCCTTTAGTTCTTTAATTTTGGCATTAGGAAGATTTGTAGCAATAATGTGTGTTGTTTTGGATCTAGAATAATACACATGGTATTGACCTCCATGCAACATCATTAGATTTCTCAATTCCTCAGCAGAAGGATCTGTTAAAAAAAGAAAAGAAAAGAAAAGAAAAGAAAAATCGGTATTGAAACATATTAATAATAGTTAATGATCCCTTAACTAGGACGACTTGAATAGACAACAATAGTTTACATTCTCCTTGGCTATGCTGCCATAAAACACAGCGAGGAGACAGTGACACAGTGATAGAGCTGTGCTGCCTTGACACATTATTTTCTTCTGGCTGCAAGGGACCAAGACAAAAACATCTATTGCTAAATGACATCTAGCAGAACAAGCAAAGACCTCACACAAGAGCCAATCCTAATAAGGCAAATGTTTACAACCTTTTAGCATATCTAATATTGAGACTTTATGTTTCAAAAAATTAACCACTATCCCTGCTATCTGACTCTCCTCCCTGGGAGCAGCTCTCCCACCTTGGCCCCTCCCCCCTGAAAATGTATGCCTGCTCCAAGTTGTGTCCACCTGTTACTTGATCAGAAGCACCTTCTCAGCTGCTGCCTTGTCTGCTGTGGAGCTGAACTGACCACAGACACTGCTGACAACTGAGGGCCTCAGCAGGTTGGCAGTCTTGTGTCCTTTGACCTCACTCATCCCTAGCCACAACTTCCAAGCCAACACCATTTCAAAGATGACAGACACACACACACAAATATAAATTATATATGTATGTTTGTTTGTTTGTTTATTTGTTTATTTATTTATTTATTTATTTGGGGGGATATCTGGAGACAAGGTTTCTCTGTGCAGCCCTGGCTGTCCTGGAACTTGCTTTGTAGACCAGGCTGGCCTCAAACTCACTGAGATCCACCTGCCTCTGCCTTCTGAGTATTGGAATTAAAAGCATGTGCCACCATGCCCAGCCTTAAAAATATTTTGAAAGTTATCAATGAACTAATATCAATGGCAAGTCTACACCTATGCAAAAATATCAAACTAAGAAATATCATTTAAATTTTTATTTATTTCTTGTTACGTGTGTGCAGATGATGTGTGCGAGCATGCGTTGTACAAGACTGGTCTCTGAGCCTGCCGTCATCCTGAGTTAAGCCGTACCCGTAGAAGGTCACCCAGCTGAGCCTGTTTACTGTGTTAGTTCACAGGAATCCAGGACAGTCACTGGATGCTTCTCTGAGCAACCAGAAATGCTTCCCAACCAAGTAAATACAAATTCTGCCTCAGCGTAACTGGCCTCAGGGTTAGAGTACATAGGCTGGAAAGGCTAAGGGAAGGAAGGGGCTCCCTCTACACAGCCATGGAAGTCATTATCCACACTGTATGCAGAGCTTCCAGTGTGGCTCCTGTAAGGTCATCCACATTTCTGCCTGAAACCCTTTACACACTGCTGTACAAGTAAGCCTAAGAAATTCTTCACTCTTTAGGACAGTGGTTTTCAACCTGTGGGCTACAAACCCAATGGGAGGGAGAGGGTTAAATGATCCTTTCACAGAGGTCATTTTTGACAATCAGAAAACACAGATATTTACATTATGATTCAGAACAGCAGCAAAGTGACAGTTTTGAAGTGCAACAAAAATACTTTTATGGTTGGGATCACCACATCGTGAGGTTGGTATATTAAAGGGCTGGGGTATTAAGAGTAGCTGAGAGCCACTGACTTAGAGCAAACTTTGGTGTATCAAGGGACCTTCTGGGGGGAAACAGACTATACCTAATATGTCTCCCACCCACTGGGAGAAAATTCTCCCAATAGCAAACATGCCATAGCATTTGTTTTTGAAGGTTAACAGGACAACTTTGTGGAGCTGGTTCTCTTTCCACTTCTACTCAAGTAGTGGCTTGAACTGAGATCACCAGATTTGGGAGGTGAGCATTGCCCTGTGAGCCATCTCACTGGTCCCAAGCAATACAACCTTTTCAATTGTGTTTCATATAGAAAACACTTAAACTTTGAAGATAAAAATTAATGTGAAGAGAGACAGGAAGAATATGCCCCTAACATACTGACAGAGTATGGATACAAAATGTAAAGTGAGAACAAACCTGGGTTGAGAACAATTCTCTTCTTCAAATCTTATCCATATTACACATCAGATTATCATACCCAACAACAGCACATGCCTCATCGAGGCAAAGAACAGACTACCTCAAACATCTAGCAAACAAAGCTAACACCCCAGCCCCATTATGTACCCTCTTTGAATGTATTAATTTAAGTAAATCAGAGGATGAAAAAGACAAGACTCTGAAAACCAACAAAATCCTTACCTACAAATTACCACTGACATTTTAGTGAAGTTCTGTTAAAAATAAGTTTGATATTCTGCAGCTACACAGATGACTTCAGCAGAATTAAAAATAGCACTCATTCTAACAAGAAATTTTTATAAGGCAGTGTGCCAAAATTAGTTTCTAAAATTTCAGACTCTAAACAAGCAAATTATTCATTGGATTTATGCAATAAAGGTTTTTTAAAAATAAACAGTATCAATTCTAAGCAGATTAATTCTACAACAGTCCTTGAATTGACATAATGAAACACTTTCAAATCAAAGTACCCCCTCCTGCCCAACAGGGTTTCTGTGTGTAGATCAGTCTGGCCTCCAACTTACAGAGATCCACCTGCCTCTGACTCTTAAGGGCATACACCACCATCGCTCAGCAAATGTGCATTTTTTTAAAATTTAACTTTATTTGTATGACTTTTGCTTGTATGTATGTTGGCACACAACACGCATGCATGATACCCAGAACAGGGCACTGGATCCCGAGGACTGAGTAATGAACGGCTATAAACTGCCACGTGGGTACTAGGAAATGAACCTGAGTCCTCTGGAAAGGCAGTCCCATGTTCTTAACTGCTTAACCATCTCTCTAGCCCCTCAATGGGCATTGTTATTGTCCATATACAGTATATAACACTACAAATGTATAGTAAAGAGAATTATAAAAAGACTGAAAACGTCAGATTACTTTCCTATTACATTTTGTATTTACTTCCTCTAATTCTCACAGCACTGTCATGAAGGAATATTATGTTTGTTTTACAGAAAAAAAACAAAGATTAGAAAAGTTAAACTAATCTACAGTTGTATATATATAGTCGAAGACTCACAATTCAAAATCAGGCTTATGTCTCAAGAAACTCACACTTGATTAATAATTAAAAAGAAAAGAATTGCCGGGTGGTGGTGGYGCACGCCTGTTATCCCAGCACTTGGGAGACAGAGGCAGGTAGATTTCTGAGGCCAGCCTGGTCTACAGAGTGAGTTCCTGGACAGCCAGGGCTACACAGAGAAACCCTGTCTCGAAAAACAAAAAAAAAAAAAGAAAGAAAAAGAAAAAAAGAAAATAATTTTTTTCAGTGATTATATAAACTTGTATTTGCTCAGCAGCTGCTCTACAGCAGGGGTCTGTCTCTGTCTGTCTGTCTGTCTGTCTGTCTGTCTGTCTGTCTGTCTGTTCCTCTCTGTCTTTCTCTCTCTCTCTCTCTCTCTCTCTCTCTCTCTCTCTCTCTCTCTCACACACACACACACACACACACACAGACACACACAAAATGTGCTCCCTCAACAAGCTCCACCAGCTGTGTAAACTTTGACTTTTACAGCAATAATCCTAAACAGTCTACCTGGCAACCTAGGATTAGGCACCAATTTCCAAAAGCTACAATGTTTTTGTAACTATAGAAAAAACAATTGCTCTGTGTGTGTGCACGCATGCCTACATGTGTGCATGTGTGTCTAGATAACAGAAGAGTACCATGGCATGCATACAGCAGTCAGAGGATAACTTTCAGAAGTCTGTTCTTTCCTGTCATATGAGTTCCAGGAATGAAATTTCAGGTCCATCAGGCTCAGCTGCAAGCATCATAACCTGCTGAAACATCTCACCAGCATGCATGCATGTACACTTTTAAATATACAATCCTGATATAAAGTATTTTCAGTAAGTGTTTGCTAAGGGCTAGGGGTGGTAATTCAATGGGGAATGCTTGGCTCATATGCATAAGGTCCTAGGTTGAATCCCCAGTACTGGCTCCCAAAATAAAGCAAGTGTTTACTAAAAAAAAAGGAAAGGTAAAATTTTCTGTCTCCAAAATTGGTAAAACTTGATAACTTTTTTTCCTTTCTTGTTAATAAACACTTATTGGGCTGGGCGATGGTGGTGCACACTTTTAAACCAAGCATTCTGGAGACAGGGCAGGTGGGTCTCTCTGAGTTCAAGGCTAGCCAGGGCTATAGAGAAACCCTATCTTAAAAAACCATACATAAATGCATACATACATATTGGTATATCCATTTTGACAGCATCAACATATACATCAAACTTAAACATCCAGCTCTCTGGAGTACAAAATAAAATTATTCTGAAATCATAACCAAGTAAAAGTAACTTAGGAAAGAAAACTAGCTTCTAGTGGGTCTTCCTTAGAACAAGCGCTCTGAAGCTGTTCTTATGAAAAGGCATTTCATCTGCAACCACAAGGTGACTCAGACAAGGCTGCTAGTCTGCCCTCACCTTATGTATTGTCTCCTGTCTTCCCACGTAACTCTGTGTAGGCATGATAATGGTCAAGGAGTATTTGTGTAAAAGCCTATGACATCTAACCTTTAGTTAGATATGACCCCCTTCAAGACTAAAGGCAAAGTCATAATCCTGAATCCGGCAAGAATCCTCTAAGATGACTACTTGAAGAAATAATCATCTTATAGGATTACTGTTCCTCTCAAGCAAGGAGTAATACCTTACAGGACTACCTTGCAAGATCAGACCTGAAACAACAGCCAGACCACTGGCCTGGAACTCACTATGTGCCCAGGCTAGCATGAAATTTCCTTTTCCTGACTCTACAAATTTTTCAACTCTAAATAGTGTACTGCAACAGGTGGCTGAGCCTAGCCTGTTGGAACACCAAGAACCAAAAGATGGGCAAAACTTGCAATAGCAATCGTGCTTCACTATTAGAATTTCAGTTGAACCTCTCAGTATTTTCAGTTCAACAAGTTTTTTTTGTTTGTTTTGGTTTTGGTTTTGGTTTTTCGAGACAGGGTCTCTCTGTGTAGCCCTGGCTGTCCTGGAACTCAACTCTGTAGACCAGGCTGGCCTCAAACTCAGAAATCTGCCTGCCTCTGCCTCCCAAGTGCTGGGATTAAAGCACCCATCACTACTACCAGGCTCAACAAATTAATAGTTTAAGTCCTTCTTAACAAAAACCACACACGGAGGCTCAATGTCTCTGTCAGGGACTAATGAAAAAGAACAGAGATTCACTTAAGGAGTAAAATGACACGTTTTATCAAGTCACATTTCCCTGATACCATGTAGATTAACAAAAAAACAATGTAAATAATAAAACAACCAAAAGAATATCAGTATCTCAAGGACAGCCTGGTGTACCCAGTAAAATCCTGTCTCAATACAGTAAGAAACAAAGTGTCCTAGCTAGGGTTTTTGTAAAGTAACAAGCCAGAACAATCTGGGAAAAGGACTCTTAATTGAAAAAATGCTTCTCTAAGGCTGGCCTATAGGAAGGTCTGACGGACATTTTCCTCATTAGTGACTGATGTGAGAGGGCCCAGCCTACTGTGGACGCTGCTGCCCCTAGGCATGTGGTCCTGGGTTGTATCAGAAAGCAAGCTGTGCAAACCGGTGAACTGGGCTTCGGTTTCCTGCCTTGCCTTCTCTCAGGGATAAAACTGTTGCCTCAAAGTATTAGCAGAATAAACCCCTATCCCCTCAAGTTGCTTTTATCATGGTGTTTTATTTACCACAGCAGTAAAATCCCTAACAGACACCTGTCATGCAGGAAGAGGTCTTCGGTTCAAACCTCTCCAGTACAGTAATGTTAAAACTGGGAGTGTTTTCCCAAGGACACCCTCCAGGCATCAACTGCCTTTTCTTTTTCTTAGTCTCACATTTCTTCCCATGTTATATAACTTACACAGACACTAAGTTTTAACAATCATAGTATGATGTAGTTTTGTAAAGGGGCAATCTTAGGATGATGTTTAGTTTGTATTACAGAAAAACTAGTAAAATTTGTATAGTATGTGCTAACTGCAACAAATAAAAGGAACAGAATGAAAAGAAAATGGTCATTTATACAAGCATATGATTGAAAATATTTTAACATTCTAATATACAAATACAAAAATCATTTTTATCCATTTTAATGCAAATAATATTGGACATAAATGTGATGACTATTGATTATCAACTTCACTGGATTAAGGAGCACCTAAAGAATTAATGAAGCACATCTCTCTGGGTGTGTCTATAATGGCCATTCCAGAGATAATTAATACAATACATGCAATGAACAGAGAGAAAGCTGGAAAGGGCCTCAACGACTGGAGGGAGTCAGAGGATTCTTTAAGGAATAACATTCTGAAAAGACAGACACACAAAGAGAGGAAGCGCAAAAAAAAAACAAAAAAAAAAAAAAAACAAAAAAAAAAAAACCTGCTAATCAAAGGCTCTCTGGGTGTTCTCTGGTCTACCAATTCACAAAGATGCTCCCTGACAAAGAAAGGTAAAACTCAAGTTTCAAAGAAAATGTTTCTAGCAGTGATGAGATACAATTCGATACTATAGACTGGCTTAGAGAAAGGAAAAATCTAATTTGATCTGCATCTTCATGGATAACACCCAAATGCACTTCACAGGAAAGGGAGAATCATCAGAGGCAAAGAACAGAAACAAAATTCCGTAAGTATAAAAACAGTCATGAAATCTGAGTAAACCTGTTGACAAAGAAAATAAACATTAAGAGCAAAGCCAAATATCACTAGCACACCTCTAATCAAAACTAAGCAAGCCCTGTTTACCCACCCCCTACAGGCTTCCTACAGCATTCCCCTCTGGTGCACATCCAACTCGAAGGACGGATTTGTTCCAAAAGCCAACATTCTCTATCAACCACTGTATCTTTTAAACAGTTCCTAATACTCAAGGAAAATCTAAAATATATTTGCTCAATCAGCTCAAATAAAGTAAAATGGGAGAGAAGATTCACTGGCTAGAAAACATAGAAAAGATGTCAATTCTACCAACTGATCTGTATGTTTAACACTACTTACTATCCAAGCCCTAAGCAAGGTTATTTTGTATATGTAGAATTAATTCTGGAATATATTCTAAAGCTTGTATTGATAGGCCCAGGACCAGGATAGCCAAACAAACTTCACTGAGAAGAAGCAAGGAGAGAACTCTACAGTAAGATTCATCCCAGGGAGCAATGGCTGAAGACTGGTACTACTGTTAAAGGGACAGAGTGGAGTAGTCAGGGAGAGCAGTGACAAACAAGTAGAGTCCCAACACCAGAGAAGCTGAGTAGTGCACATTCAAGGCTAGGCTGAGCTACACAGCAGGGGTCTGTCTAAAAAAAAAAAAAGTAAAGAACTCAGAAATGCATGCACTCAAGCATGTGCCAATGATATTTTTTAAAAACTAACTTTGTTATTCTTGTGTATGATGGGGAGGGGTGTAGAGGTCACAGGCCAGCTCTTTGTGTGGGCTCTCTCCTTCACCTTCACATGGTTCCCAGGGGTCCAACTCAGTTCATCAGGCTGACACAGAAAGCACTTCTTACCCAGGACCCATCTCACAATCCCCAAATGAATTTTTGCCTAATGTACAAAAGTAATTCAAGGGGAAACAGGTAATTCAACACAGAGCACTAGATCAAATGAAACCAAACCTCAAAATGGGCCACAAAATTATGAACTCTGATCAGAGGAGATCTAAAAACACAATTCATGAAATGGATTACCCACCCACTAATGACTGCAGAGATGGAGGCTGTCTGGGCAAATAATGGTGCTTGCTGCCAAGCAAGATGACACTGTGAATTCGATCCCTGGGACCCACTGGGTAAAGGGAAGAACAACTGATTGCTACGAGTTGTTCTCCGACCTCCATGTATTGCACATTTTTAAATTATAAAAGTGGTTAAATTGTTACTTATTAAAATTACATGTTTGGCTCAGAAAAAAAATAGATAAAAACTAAACACTTGAGAAATTTTTAGCAACCCACATGCACAATAGTGAGACTTAACTAGAGCAGAGTTTCTCAACCTTCCTAATGCTATACCCCTTTAATAATGTTGTGGTGACCCCCAACTATAAAATTACTTTTGTTGCTACGTCATAACTGTAATTTTGCTACTGTCATGAATCATTACATAAATATCTGTTTTCAGATGGTCCTAGGCAACCCCTAAATGGATCATGACCCAAATCTGGGAATTGCTGAGCTGGGGATTTGGTGTTCTAACTGCAGCATCATCAGTCTTTCTTGGTCCGGCATTTTCTGACTATGGCCCCATCCCTCCTTTTAGAAATTGTAATGTCTATCTGTTCCATTGTATGTTGAAATTAATTCACTTTTAGAATTCACAGGGTTTCATTGAGACTGTGGAAGATTATGGGGGCTTCTGAAGTAGGAATTAAATACCCTTTGCATTATAATAATGGCCTCTGAGCCTTTGGGGCCTGAGAGTGGAATGTAGTGGTCTGAATTGCGAATGCGTCCCATAGGCTCAAATATCTGAACCCCGGGGTGACTTTACAGGCTTTATCTTGCTAGAGGTAGGCTCTGAGAGTATATAGTTCAATTCCAGTTCACTCTCTCTGCTTCATGTTTGGGGCTTAACATGTGATCTTTCGGCTCCCTGACATGACAGTCTCATCCCTCTGGAAGAACAAGCCAAAATAAACTTTCTTCCATGAATTGCCCTGGCCATGAAATTTTATTACAGCAATAGAAAAGTAAATAATACAGATGATAAATAACTGAAGATTAAAAAAAAATTCTCAATCCTAAAAAGTTCGTGATAAATTGAGCACCAAAAAAGTATAAAGAACTCAACCTGTATATCCATTAACGTAGATGGCAACTCCACTAAATATTGCAGATGCTGTCCCATCCTTCTGCTGCACAGAATCTGAGCGGAACTGCTCCTCCAGCTTCTGGACCTTGGCAGCCATGTACCCGCCCTACAACCAAAAATGGAACGCCAATAAACAAACCGTTACTGCTCCCCTGCCACATACTTTTAACTTAAAAACCCTGACAAATTTACAAATGCAGTCTCACTTTTTTAACCTTAAAATAATTAGGCTTGACTGTTTTATTATGTCTTCAAAGTAAAGCTATAGGTGACAACTACTGGTATACACTTTGTCCAAACAGCAAATCACTTGTTTTTACTATTAAAATTTTATATGCTCACTATAATTGTTTTCAGAAAACAGAGATAAAGAAAATTACAATTGATGCAACCCCATTCACTAACATTTTGGGAGGCTATTTCAAGCCTTTCTGTCTCACAACACTAGTCACAATCACAGGTGATGTTCCTTTATTCCCACTGCTTTCCTCAAGGCCATCACTCCAGGTTAACATATAAAGCTAAGCAATAATTGCAGTGTTTTACTATATACAGACAACACCTTATTTACTGGATACTTACATATTTTTCCTATTTCTCAGTATTATTACCAATGCTGAGATAAATTAAAATATATTACTCTTGATGGTAAAATAACAGTTCAAGGGTTAGGGTTTATGGACAGTGTTAAGGTTTTCAATGCATTGTGAAAACAGAAAGATCAATAATAAAGTCACGCATTATACCTTAAGGCATGTGATAAACTAAAAACAACAAAAATCATCTGGACATTTAAGTACTCATTAAGACACACCCATTTCTCCCAGCCATCATTCTCTGCTCTCTTCCTCCATCCACCTCGCCTCATGGTGGAGCTTCTGTATGGAGAGGGGAAAAAAAAAAAAAAAAGTCAGTCTTACTCCACGATGTACTCTTCACTGATATTCTATCAAGGAAAATGGGAAATGTGAAAATTTAAACATTCAATGAACACAGACCCAGTTCAATGCCAAGTAAACCTCATTAATGTAGCATCCTCAGGTGGCTTTCCCAGGGACTGTCCAGAGCACCTCCCTACACGGTTAAGCCTCATGTTTAAACACTTTTCAACTGGGTATGAAGGGCTGCGTGAGGAAAGGATCCACATACTCCTTAGTAACACTTAACAGTCACTTTGCATAAAACACCAATAAACCCAACTAACAAATCACACTTACTTGTTACCACTAATCAGTTAAACAATCTACTAAGTCCCTTCATCATCTGACCTAGAATGGCTCTTAAACTGTGTCACACTAGTCACTCAGTAATGCACACACAGCATGACCCATCTGTCCTACAAAATGTCTCCCTAAGAAGTTCATTAAAATAATGCATCATAGGGGAATGATTATCTTGATAACAAATTAATAGATCTGGTGTTCTTTTTTTTTTTTTTTTTAATTATTATATGTAAGACACTGTAGCTGTCTCCAGACACTCCAGAAGAGAGCGTCAGATCTTATTACAGATGGTTGTGAGCCACCATGTGGTTGCTGGGATTTGAACTCAGGACCTTTGGAAAAGTAGTCAGTGCTCTTAACTGCTGAGCCATCTCTCCAGCCCCATAGATCTTGAGTTCTTTTTTTTTTTTT
>BDUI01000470.1:38975-63504 GCA_002335545.1 Apodemus speciosus | reverse complement strand
TGTAATCCCAGCACTTGGGAGGCAGAGGCAGGTGGATTTCTGAGTTCGAGGCCAGCCTGGTCTACAGAGTGAGTTCTAGGACAGCCAGGACTACACAGAGAAACCCTGTCTCGAAAAAACCAAAAAAAAAAAAAAAAAAGTCACAAAATCATCCATACAATGTTAACACACTTAAATGTTGACATTCTCTTTTGAGAACCCCAGACTCCCTTCTGTCTTTGGTTTACAAAGCTCACTTACACGCTAACTCTCCTCTCTTAAGTCTTGTGTTTCCCCTCTCCCAATGTCCATATCTAAATGGATATTAAATTCTTCTGTAAACTACAGTTCTGGGGGCTGGCGAGATGGCTCCACGGTTAAAAGAACTTGCTGTGCAATTATGAGGCCCAGAGTCCAAATCCCAGATCCTGCGAACACCTCTACAACTCCCAGGGACCGGGCACCCTAACTGTAAGGAGCACACACTTGTAAGCATATGACAACAATGAAAATATTTATCCTTTTAAAGTGGAACCCTTTGGCCATGAATCAGGGAGAACCCTTGGTCATGAATTAGGGAGAAGTAAAAATTCCAGTTCCTTTTGTACCATGTGACTTATTAACCAAGGACTATCATCTCTACAAATCTATTTCTTTATAAGTGTGCCAACTTTATACAGTGCTTTTGAATATTAAATAAGAAACCACTTAGCAAAGGGCCCTGGAAGATAATCCATACATAGTAACTTACCAATTATTATTAAATTTTAGAACAAATGGTAAAAAGACAAGAAATATTTCTAAGTTTAAGGCACAAGGCTTAGAATCCTATGACTTAAAGTTGAGACTGAGATATAAAAGAAATTACAAAAAAGCCATTTTGCCAAGGACAGATTTGCTAAGTAAAAATATCTAGTGTTAAGCAAATATAATTGCCATGTGCAAAATCTTACGTTTGTAAGAATAACTTAGGATGCATTAACTCAAAGTATCTAATATTACAAAGTCATGGTCTTGTTTTCATAAATTCTAAAGAAAAAAAAACACGTTGAAAAAGAAGAGACGGGCTGGAGAGATGGCTCTGCGGTTAAGAGCACCGACTGCTCTTCTAAAGGTCCTGAGTTCAATTCCCAGCAACCACATGGTGGCTCACAACCATCTGTAATGGGATTTGGTGCCCTCTTCTGGTGTGTCTGAAGACAGCATCAGTGTACTCGTATACATCAACTAAATAATAAATAAATAAATAAATAAATGAATAAATAAATAGCTAGGTTGCTTTAAGCGCCAAATTGAGAAACAAACTACGACATGTATGGAAAACTCCTTGTGCAAGATAGCAGAAAATATCACACCAGAGATGATCAAACACCTCTTCTTCCTACATACTACAAAAAACAGGCTTCCATAAGCTCTTCAACGATTTTCCTGTCTGAAAATAAGAAACCCCAGCAAGTTGTCTCACTACGATTTCTAGTGCAGTCTCAAAGCAAAACCTAGGAAAGCCTCCCTAGTGGGTGGCTGTAAGGAAAATTACTTAGCATCTTCTTTAGATTGAAAAATAAATCTTACATACACATTAAGACTAAAGTAAGGTCATTCTCAGTGTTTAGTTTTATTTTATTCTAGATGAAGAAAGTATTTAAAAAGTCAAATTTTGGTAAGCAACAAAATTTCATTAAAAAAAATCAAATTTTAAAATGAATTCAATTTTATCTCATATAAACAGTAAAAAATGTCAGAAGCCGGGCAATAGTGGCACATAACTTTAATACCAAAACTTTGGAGACAGACAAGTGGATCTCTTAAGTTTGAGGCCAGCTCTGGTCTACAGGCTGGTCTAGGACAGCAAGGGCTACAAAGAGAAATCCTGTCTCTAAAAGACAAAACAAAAATGATGTTGGTACATGAAACAATCAGGTTTAAGGTTTTTGTTGTTGCTGCTGTTGTTGTTATTTTTGTTGTTTTTTGGGGTTTTTTTTCTTTTTTTTGTTTTATTTTGTTTTTTGTTGTTGTTTAATAAGAACTGAGAAGGCTCAGTAAGTGCCTATTCTGCAAGCCTGAGAACCTAAGCTCAGATCCTTAACCACACAGTATCTGGTGCAGTGCTGCACATTTCTTTCTAACAACGCTTTGTCTCATAAGAGGAAGGTCCTAGGGGCCCGCCAGTACAGCCGAAATGGCACACTCCAGGTTCAGTGAGGAATTAAAGTAGACAACTGGAAAACATTGACTTCAGACCTCTGGCCTCTACACAAAGCATGGGAAACTCAGGCCTATGTTCTCTAACATGATTAACTCAGTACTCACTGTAATGCCACAAAGTAGGTAATACTACAGTCACCACACAGCTGAATAAAATGAAGCCCCAGAAGTCATTAACCGGTCCAGGGTCATGCAGTCAGTAAACGGGAGCAGGCAGGATCTGGACTGAAGACGTCAAATGTTCAAATCAACTACAGCAATTATTGCTAACAATTTTTATTAAGAGCCCATTAGGTGCCAGACACAGTTTTAAGTACTAGGGATAAAATTACGAATAAATCTAATAAGATCTCCACCCTGTAGTTAGGAAGAGAGAGCCAACAAATCTAAAGGGAATAATTAACAAAGTGAAAAGTATATCTGATCATAAATACAAAGGAGAAAAAGAAAAAAATATTTAATTTAATATAAAAGCAAACAAAAGAGTCAAATGACAAAAAGAGGGAGACTGGCTTCTATGTTAGGAACCAGGAGAAGTTCTCTCAAGTAAAGAACAGGAATAGAAGACAAGAACAACTGCCACCACTAGAAGAGCTGTCCAGTGTATCTGCCAGGGTAGTGTCCTGAGGCCCAATAGTGAGAGTCATGGGGTAAGACTGAGGTTACGTTGGCAGATGCCCTGGTGGCGGGGAGAAGCAGCTGAGATCCAATTCTGTATGTAACCCAGAGCTTTTGGAAGACTTGAGAACAAAAAGTTCAATCCCAGTTCTTTTTCAAAGCATCGTTCTGATGTGAGGACCAGCATGCAAAACAAGGACAGCAGCGAGGACACTAACCCAGCAATCTAAGGAAGACAACACTGGAACGTAAGACTTGCATCTGTGGGTGGTTTGCAAGCAGATGAGATACTAAAGGAACCTGCAACTTGTCTCTGAATTATCACACTTCTTATACTCTCAAGTTCTGTTCAAAAAAATTAAAATTTTAAAATGTCTATTAATATCCACATTAATGTTTCAGTTGGCACTGTTGTATTAGAAAAGAAGTAAAGCAGTATTTTTGGTTGTTTGTTTTTCAATATTCTGTCTAACTTACCCTATGATTTATTTTGGTTTTTATTTCTGATGGGGTCTAACTGTGCAGGCCCTTACTGGTCTGCACCTCACTATCTATGTACATCAGGTTGGCTTCAAACTACCAGATCCCCTGGCCTCCACCTACCTACTTCTGAAATGAACCGAGCCCGGTTCATACTGTGACTAACAATCCCTTATATTCTAATGAAGCACAAAGAATCATACCAGCCTTCAGTATCTGTTCACCTGTAGAGAGCAGGTACCTAAGGCCTCCTGTGATCTGTTTTCATGGCATTCTTCTCTAACATACCAAGACCTGTTTAGTACAATGCTACAAGAGTATAGCACAGAAAACACTAAGTACCTGTAGATTCATAGTCTCATTAACGCCTTTCATTTAAGAACTAAATTATTAAGCCAGCTACCCAAACTGGGAAATGATGTCTTCCAACTATGAATGAAAAGCTTATCCAAGCTGGGCGTGGTGGCACACGCCTGTTATCCCAGCACTTGGGAGGCAGAGGCAGGCGGATTTCTGAGTTCTAGACCAGCCTGGTCTACAGAGTGAGTTCTAGGAGAGCCAGGGCTATACAGAGAAACCCTGTGGGGGTGGGGGGGAAGGGTGCAAAGTCAACAAGCAGAGACAAAATTCAAGCCCATATTTAAATGCTTTGATCTTTCCACTTCAAAAGCCATTAAATGCTCTATATTTGTTCAATATAGGTATATGTAGTTACTAGAATGTATTTACAGTAACTGGTTATTGAGAACAGGGTTTTTTCCCTTCCTATTTAGAATCTTAGTTTTCAGTGTTAAAGAAGTTGAGTTACATATTTAAGCACATTAATTTTGAAAATTTGTATTTTTCTACCTGAGATGATCCCCACCCTTTAAAAAATTTAACAAATATGCATTATTTACCATAAAAAGGAGTAAAGTTTCATGACAAGATACACGATTTGGTACATACTGACCTCAAAGGACCTACAAGACAGAAACAAGAAAACAGAGAAATTCAAGAAAAATGGCAAGTAGCTAAGCTAAGCAATGAACGAGTGCACTCGTGCAGACTGAATTCCTGGTAGGCTTCCAAGTGTCCAACACAGCAACATTTGCCCAGGCAAAGCCCGGTCAATGTAGGAAAACAGACTTATGGAGCTAACGTTAAGCTGAGCTAATGTACACTCCATAGGAACAAGATTATGGTATTATTATTCTACCTTAAGAACAGGGACTAGAGAAGCCAGAGACCAAGCAGATCATTTAAGAGTTGTTACATAGTCCTTAATAGTTACAAATCCTTTTTATGAGGGTCTCTGTGTTTATCCGCATACCATTTCTACTTACACCCGGCCCAAGAAAAACCCGAGGCATCTATCACCTGTAGTGTTTTTTAAACAATTAAGGAACGATACAACAGGAAGGTCGGTGCTTTGCAAACCTGGGACAGGAAGAGTCTCCAAACAGACAAGTGCTCCCTCGGTCTACCCCGAGTGTTATTTTAACAGCACAATCGAGTGTGAACTGAGCACCTGTATGGACACTTGGGGACAGGTGTCCTGCACAGATAAGTAACAAGGAAAAAGGAGTGAGGAAAACACCGCCTCCGGGATGCCCGAGAACAAGGCAGAGGGAGAGGCTGGTGCACCGGGGACGAGCGGAGAGCCGCGGCGCGGGCCCTGGGTGCCCCTGCCACGTTCTGCAAACGCTGGTGGAGCGGACGCTCGAACGCGCGAGGGAATGAATGGCCGATCGGCCAGGCGCCGGCGCGGGAGGAACCGGGTGACTTGCGACGCCGGCGGCGGGACCCGGAGACAGGGCCCGCGGGCGCTCGGGTCGAGGCGCGACGGAGCGCGGGGTGGAGGGGGAACGGGAGGTCACGCGTTACATAACCCGGCGGCCTGAGGCGCAGGGGCGGCGCGGCGGGCAGGAGGCCTCGCGACAGCACCGCGGGCTCCTGGTCGCGGCCCCGGAGCCTCGGGCCGCGCTGGCGGGCGGCGACAGCGGCTCGGCGCCCCTCCCCCACCCGCCGGCCCGGGGGTCGCTCACCTTCCGCGCCGCCCCAGGCCACCATGCCCGGGCCCAGCCGCTTCCTCGGGCCTCGCGAGCGCCGCCGTCGTTCAGCGCCCTCCCCGCGGCTGAGGGGAAACGCCGGGGAAGGCAACTGGTCAGGCGGCCGCCGAGCCGCACCGCGCCGCGGCCCACGCGCCCTCAGCCGCGGCGCCCGCCTCGCGCCTCCGCGGCGACTCCGCCCCTCCCCCGCCACCCCTCCGGCGCGCGCCCGGCTCCCCCTCCCGTCCCCGCCGCGGCCCGCTGGCCCGGCCCGGCTCGCACTCACCGGGCGCGGCGCACGCGCGCTGCTCGCGCCCGGCCCGAGGCGACCCCGGCCCCGCCCTCCTCTCGCGCCGGCGCCCGCGGGGAGGGGGCAGGGGAGCAGCGCCTCGGCGGCACGTGACCGTGCGGCTGGCTGGGCGGGGGCGGCGCGGGACCCGCCGCATCACCACACGGCCTCCCGCCGGGGCCCGCCGGCTAGTGGTGCTGCAGCGACGCGCAGCCGCGCCCCGCCCCGCCCCGCCCCGCCCGGACTCCCCAGCAGCGGCGGAGGGCGCGGGTGCCGGGACTAACCCAGTTGACGACGGCGCGGGGTCGGCCGAGACGCTGCGACCGATGTGCGGCGCCACCTAGCGGCGGCCCGGACGCTCACAGGCTAGCAGGAGCTCCGTCGGCGAGTGGAGAACCGCAGCCCACACGGTTCTGCGGGTCGCTTGCTGGCAGCCGGCTTGGCTGTGCCCAGACGCGACACCCCACAACGTCTTACCACTGCCCGTCCTGTGTTCCACCTGCGGCTGCTGCCTTTCCCACATGCAACACACAGACCTGAAGAAAATTGCTTTCCCTTGTAATGGTTTAAAAAAAAAAAAAAAACAAAACAGCAGCTACACAAGGCATTTATTCTTGAATGCTTAAATAGACCTTATAGCAAAAAAAACAAAAAAGCACAATCGTCTCATTAGGCTCTTTTTCCCGCCTCTGTGGTGTCTGTTCAATGGAAGACTGCATGGTTATTGTGATAGTCTTTATTGTTGGAATGCTCAACCAACTACCTAGGCGGTACACTTTGGTTTCTTCTCCACCTTAAGACGTTGGAAAGGAGTTTGCAGACACTTAGAAAACAGTAGTACTCTTTTTAAAACTGACTTTGCAAACCTGAGGTTCCTTTCCCAGAAAGACAGGAGATAATCAAAATACCTCTCTATATACATATATACATTTGTATGTATATATACATATGATAGACGTCTATCTCGATTTTAACCTCTCCTCCCCTGCTTCCTTTGCTTGCTCTCCTTTATGAATTCAACTTCAGTATTCCCCCCTTACCCCTAGAAAGTTGCAGGTTTCTCTGGACCCAGGATTGAAGAGATGATACAGTGTAATTTCAGGAGTTTCAGAATGAGCTCCTAGCTGCAACACCAGCAGGTTGTGTACTGAAATGCCACGGGGGGGGGGGGGGGATAAAACAATGAGGCTTGTGAGGAATTTTTAAATACTGTCTCTATTAAGCAATTATTTCCAGTAAGGAAAACACCGAAACTTTATTTTTGAGACTGAAAAATAACTTGTGAACTCTTTTCCTATTCTTTCATAATCAAAGATTACTTTTCCTGTATTTTTCTCAAATAAAAACTGTCCTGGTTTGCTTTCTTTTGCTGTGACAAACATTATTACCAAAAACAGCTTAAGGAGGAAAAGGTTTATTTCACCTGACAACTTACAAACTACTACCACGAAGGAAAGTCAGGGCTGAACCTGGATGCAGGAACTGAAGCAGAGACTACTCAGGAACCCTGCTCACTGGCTTGCATCTTCTGGCTTGCTCCCATTCCTTCCACAACTAAGGCCACCTGCCCAGGGGTGGCACCGCCCACAGTGGGCTGGACTCTCCCACATCAATCATTTATCAAGACAATGTCCCACAGACTTGTCCACAGGCCAATCTGATAGAGGCGGTTTTTTTCTCAGTTGATCTTCCCTCTTCCCAGATGAGCCTAGCTTGTGTCAAGTTGAAAGAAAGTAACCAGCACAGGTCTTGGTAGTAACAGTATGAACTGCACTAGTGTGCAGCCTCTAAGGAAAGATGTCTTTCTCTGTAAAAACAAACAGGCACACACACACACACACACACACACACACACACACACACACACACAAAACCCCACAGACCAGAGAGGTGAGCAGAAATAAAACTCTAGAGTCCCTGTTATGAACAAGTTTTCCCAGGGTTTATTTTTATCTACTTCGGAAAGTTTTTATTTCAACTTTATTGTCAACATTTACTTGCTCATCTATTTATTCTCATAAAGACTATTTTTTTTCCTTATGGAAGGTGAGCTAGGCTTTGGAGACAGCACCTAAGATGGTTCATCTGGACTCCACACTTGGGAATCCTTGGGGTGCTACACCTTTTCACTCCTTTCCTAAGCTTCATTAAAATGGATTTTTTTAAAAATTTAATCATAACTGACACCTTAAGAGCTGTAAGAATGCAGGTCAATGACCCTTTTAGGGCAATGGATAAAAGGACATGACTTCTGCTGCACGTTCACTTGGCCTCTGGCAATAACTTCCTCGGAAAGTCCACCTCTCAAGTACAAATATATATATATATATACTCAAGTGCTCCTGCTTGCTCAGCAAGCATTTATAGTATATATATGAATATATACTATATGTATGCATATATATATACATACATACATACATACATACATACATACATGAAACTAAGTTTGTTCTGGAGCCACTGAGAGTGGTCTGCTCACAGTGACTCACCTGGCCAGGTTGTGCTGATTATTACAAAGCATTCCATCCATTGAGCTGACCGATGAAATAATAAGAGGGCGTGGCTCAGGTAAACAAGGCCTAGGGTGTTCAAGCCCAGGTGAAGAGTGAACGGAAGGTGTTGGAAGCACAGTTGGCTTGCCAGGACTTAGCGCTTTCAAACATACACACATTTATGGTTCCTATTTAACCAACACAGTTCACAACATTCACTGTGACCCAACGAGTAGCCATAGTGTGTATCCCGTATGCCAGTGGACAAACATAGATTTCCTGCCTTCAGAAAGCTTTTCGTGTGGCGAGAGAAGCCACAGCTGCAGGATAGGTTCAGGGCTACCATCTGAGGCAATCTTGGGGGCACAACGGGAACCTGTCAAGAAAGTTACAGTACTGACTGAGAGTTCTGTTAGGGAAACACCGGAGCCCCACGTGCATGGGCAGAGAATGGAAACCATGGTACATTCTAGAAACTGTGAAACATGAAGCAGAGAGTGGCATGGGCTGTAGAGATCATTGTATCCATGCAAAGGAAGCGAGGGAGCAAATGGAGGATGGGAGAATGAAGGTCCCGTGCAGTGTGGTGATCTCTCGGAAGCCGTGAGAGCCAGTGAGGTCTTGGTGAGCCAGGATGTGGATTTTGGCAAGCACTCTAAGAAGGGAGAAAGAGACAAGGATATTGGCGGCAGAGGCAGCAGAGTTATATTGACTCAACACGGAACCTAAGCCGAGGAAGAAAAAGGACTTGCCTGGGGTGGTGGGATTAGTCAAAAGATAATTCTGGTGGATGGTAAGAAACCTTTCAAAGGATTTTGAGTTAAGCACTAGAGTAGGATGATTGTTGGGGTAACTTTCCTTCCCTTTGTGTAAAGGTGTGTCTGTATTTTCAGTTGTTAATTCTGTATTAGCAGAGAGCTAAATGCTGGCAGGATATTGCTATTGTCATTTCTATGGCCCATTGCCCGCCTTATATTTATAAATATATAAATTCCACACCCGTTTTGATACTTGAAGGTCAGACAACCCTCTATGCCTAGAGGCAATCTAGAATTGTTATCAAAGGTTATCTCAATGCTGATTGGTTGCAAAAAGAGCTGACAGCCAGTAGATGGGCAGGAAGTAGGGGGGTGGAACTTCCGGGCAGAGACTATGAGGCAGGGGAAGAAAGCAAAAGGGGGAGTTTTGGGAAGCCGAACTGGAATGAAACAGACATCGATGCAGCTAGTCGCGTGGCAGGTCGTAGGCAAGACAGTCAGGGTAAGTTAGATAAGCTAGCTGGAAGACTGCCCAAGCAAACCGCCTAGAAGACTCCATGTCATTGTACAGCTGAGTCAGTCAAAGTCTCACTATAGATACAAACAGGATGGAAGACAAAGTCATTGTAAAGGAGAAGTTCAAATATATGAAGGATTAGAGCGGAGGAAGTTCATTCTCTGTACAAACTGAAATTATCAGGAATCAGGGCTGGGAGAAGGCTTAAGGGGTTAAGAACTTGCTACACAACCATGGGGAACTGAGTTCAAATCTCGAGCACCCACATAAATTCATGGCAGTGGTAGGGACTTACCTGTAATCTTAGCACTCAGGAAATAGTGACAGGATTTCCAGAGAAGCTGAATAGTTAAATGGACAAAAAAGTGAACTCTAGGACTGGAGACAGTGACTCAGCAAATCATATTGATGACATCAAATGAGAAGAGTTTCACCAATGTACTTAATTCTAATACAGTGATTATTACCCTGCTAACTGGGGTTCTCAAACGCCCTCTCTTCTTAGCAATAATGGCTCAATAAATTTTTTATATCATCCAAAAGCCAAAATAAATATCTAACAAATAAATAAGGCCACATAACTTAAGTATTTGTAGCTTAACAGTTTGGTAACTCATCAGGCAAAAAAAAAAAAAAAAAAAAAAGTAATATACTTAAATTAAAAACAAAGCTAAAATTTTTATTTACTTATGGGACATCTCTAGCCACTGGCCAATGTACCACTTCTCAAACTTAGGACCATCTGACAATATCACTATTGTTTCCAATGCTACATTGGTAGAAATAGGCACACTATTCTACACTTAATATTCTCTCATAGCGAAATGGAATAGGTTCCTCACCACAAGTGGAATTACCTGGTTGAGAGGTGACATCCATATGTTTTCCCTTAGTGAAATATAAAAATATAGTTTCCTCTATATAGGCCATTAGTTGACAAATGCTTTTACCGACCTTTTTCTCACCAACAACTTGTCACCTAACGATTCAGCCTCTATTAATAATCTTGGTATCAATCAACTATTTCATTGAGTTGCAAAGGATGGTTTTCTAATTACACATTCCTGCTGTGTTTTTTGGCTGACATTCTTCTTTAAAGAATTTTCATGGTTGGAGCACACCTTTAATCCCAGCACTAGGAAGGCAGATTTTTTTTTAAAGTCATATGTAACTTTAATTTGTTCAAACCTTATTTTTAGTGAGGGTTCTTAAACACTTGAACCTCTCTTCCAGCCCACCAACCCCAGGGGTAGTGGAAAAGAAAGGATTCAGGGGAAGTGGACCTGTTAAGCAATGGTTCTTTGGAGCAAATCCATCAGCATTGTCAGGCATATAGGTCAGCAGTGGTAGCTCGATCCATTCCCAAACATTTCATGGATATATACCAATACTCTAGGTCAGTAGAGTCGGGATAGTAAACATAAATCAGCAGTGGTGGTACTACCCAGCACAGACAGCAAGGCATCAGCCTGAGCACAAGTCAGCAGGAGGGACTAGGGCCACAGGAATGCCAGTAAAAGTTCTTGGCTGTGCCTCTCTCTGCTAAGTGAAGATCAGCGAAGACGAGAGACCAACAAGCACTGCACAGCTAGCTCTAAGCAGGCCTAGCGGTGGCCCCATCACTGTCCATCAAATCCTTTTTTGCTCCCCCCAAACATCAGGCATCCTCCATGGGTCTTTCCTCAGCACATTCGCCTGTCTCAGCTGACATCACTCTTGACAATCGACCAGAGCCCAAGAAGCTGCAGCATAGGACCAGAAGCTTTTTGGTGTGTTTCTCTCTATGGAGTCCCGACAAATGGAGCTCAACTATGCAATGCAAGGCGGACCAATACATGTGCATTGTTAGCCAAGAGTCCTTCATCACGTGTCCTTTCTTGCGCTTGCTTTAGTAGAAAATCCTTTCTCCTGTGTCTGCTTCAGTGAAATGTTCCTTCACGAGTCTGCCTTAGTCTTTCACCTGTGTCCATTTCAGGAAAACACTCCTTCATGTGTTTGCTCCAGCAAAACACCTTCCAACTGACTTTCCAAAGAGCCTTTAAGTTCCCACTTCACTCATGTAGATGTGAAGTTAATAGAAGAATAGCAGAAAATAGACACGCGATAACTGATATTTGAAGTACCCGGTACAGATGCTATCAAGATGATGGGGGAACAGCTAAGCAGACTTAGAAGGATACATAGTTAGAGAGGTTAAAAAAAAAAAAAAACAGGAAAAGAAACACAGTTCTACAAAAGGGGGTAATGTTTCAAGGATGAAAGACCAAGAAAGTCACAGGCTACAGTTACTCAAAGTAAGGACTGGAAATGGCCTAAGCACTGGACAATACAGAGGTAACTAATTGGATAGGTCCTGTAGAGAAGTAGGACAAATTCTGGATTGAAACAACAGAAAACAAAAAACAAAGAAGTAAACTCAGGTGATTATAGTAAGCTCTCTTCAGGGCAGGGCTGTTCCCAAGAGTAGTTGGACAAAACTAACTCAATAGTATTTTGTAGACTTTTTGATTTGTTTGAGCATCCTTATCTTATTGCTACTTTGTTTAACTTCCGTGTGTGTGTGTGTGTGTGTGTGTGTGTGTGTGTGTGTGTGTGTGTATTTCTTGGTTTTGTTTGTTTAAAGATAAAGAAAACAAAGTTGAGTGAGTAGGGAGGGTAAAGAACTGGAAGGAATTGAGAAGAAAAACATGATCGAAGTATATTGTGTTTTAAAAGAAAAATTAATGCCGGGCGTGGTGGCGCATGCCTGTAATCCCAGCACTTGGGAGGCAGAGGCAGGCGGATTTCTGAGTTCGAGGCCAGCCTAGTCTACAGAGTGAGTTCCAGGATAGCCAAGACTACACAGAGAAACCCTGTCTCGAAAAACCAAAATAAATAAATAAATAAAGGAAAATTTAAATGGTAAAAAAATAGGTAAAATCAGAGAAGTAACAATGTAACTACCTAGCCTTTGTTCAGGTTGTAGGATTAGGCATACTTTGAAGATGGCTTTACAACAGAGTCAGGAAGGTTTGCTAATGGGCCACTGTAGTGTTTTAGGTGGGTAAAGGATTACAGGCTCATGAACAACAGAAGGGGGCTGCTGTGCATAGAGATGGGGCAGAGAGAACAGGACACACATCCAGTATTCAGTGAGACTCTGTGTCCAGTTCTTTTTTTTTTTTTTWWKWAAAMAMACACACACACACACACACACACACACACACACACACACACCGTTGATTCTTTGGGAATTTCACTTATATACCCTGATATTACTCATTTCCCTGACCTTCCATGTTTTCTCCCAACACAGAAAAGTCTAATTTGTGTCAGCCATCCACTCTCTGGAGCATGGACTGACCCTCGGGGTCTGCCTCTTAAGTAGAACTGAGTCATTCCCCTCCTTTCCTCTTCCAGAAACCATCAGTTTGTGCAGAGCCGACCTCAGCATCCTTACCACGCTTTCTAAGAGGATACCCTTTTTGGGACAAAGGGGTTGGGATGGAGAAAGGGGTTGTCACAGAAGCCTTCTATGCCCCTCCCTCTCAACAGTGCATCATCAATCATCAATATCACTGTAAAGGTAACTTCCTTGCTCTTTACAGACAGCAGGAGAACAGGTCATGGGCTTCACATGTTTTCTGCATCGACAACCCCCCCCCCCCCACTGCTGTAAGACCATAGAACCACAGAAGACTCTTGGAGGCAGCCTGGACCATGACTTGGCTTCAGATAGTAGCAAACGACATCAACATGACTCCCAGAGTCAGCACAGCCCATGATATCAACATGGTTTCAGGCTGCTCCCAGACCATGGACATGCACATGTCCTTTGGTGTTATAAGGAGCCATAGACATCTACTCAGACCATGGCTGCAGCAAACATGGCCCCTGGTGGCAGCACTGGTTCAGATATCATCATGCCCTTAAGTAGCAGCCCCACCCACAGAATCAACATGGCCTGAAGCCAGACTATGGACATCTTCACAGCCCCCAGCTATGGAAGAATCAGTCCTGGCCCTTGGTGGGAACAGGGTAAGGACATCACCATGGCCCCTCAAGGCAGGGCAGGCCACCCAGATCAGTATGGCCCCCAGTGATAGCTGGGCCCTCACACATCAGCATGGCTTCAGGTGGCAGCACAGACCGTCCACATCAGCCTGGTGCTCACTGCCATGGCATCTCCAGTCAGCCCCTCTCCACAGCAGACAGACCTCTCCACAGCAGACAGACCTCTCCACTTCTCTTTCTCTCCCATCTCTCTACAACATACTTGTTTATGGTAGCAGCACTGTTGTGATTATAAAAAGATAAAAGGGTATTAAGATATGTTCTCTGGGGATGTGGGGGAAGGGGGTGCCTCAGCGGGCTCATGCCGAGGCATCCCTTCCCCCGAGGGACCAGCCACACGACGGTATAGTATAGAATAGAGTTTATTCAGGGCATGGGGAGGGGGTTAAGAGGGTAGTAGAGGCAGAGAAAGGCAGAGAGAAGGAGAGAGTGGAGAATCAGAGGCCGGCCATGACCATGTGGAGAAAGGGGGGAAGGGAAGGAGGAAGGGAAGAGCCCAAGAGGGCAAGAGAGAAGCAAGCAGGAAACAGGAGTAGGAGAGAGAGGAGGGGCAAGCAGCCCCTTTTATAGTGAGCCAGGCCTACCTGGCTGTTGCCAGGTAACTGTGGGGTGGAGCTCAGACAGAATCCTAACAAAATCCTCCTGCCTGCAACTCAGGGAGACAGGTGGGCCTGAGTGCTCACACCTTTTTCCTATTGCTTCCATAGGAGTTGGCGAGAAAGCCTGGAATCTTCCTTGTCTTTGTTTTCCTTCCCACATCCAGTTCTTAAGAGAATCGGCCATGCTCCTCCTGCTTCCCCGCCAGAGATCCCCAGCTTCTAAACTTCTATTAACCTGCAGTTGCTTTTCCCTTGTGGTTTAATTTTTCTTTAATTAAGAAGATTCAGGGCTGGAGAGATGGCTCAGTGGTTAAGGACAACTGCTTTTGTGAAGGATTGACATTCAGTTTCTGGTGGCCATACAGAATCGCTCACAACTACTTATAATTGCAATTCCAGGGGATCTTACAACTCTGTTCTCCACAGGCCCTTGAAAGCATATGCACACACTGATGTTGAGACACATGCAAACAATGAGAACTAAAAATAATTTTTTTTAAAAAAAGAATCAACTTAGCTGGGCAGTGGTGGTGCACGCCTTCAATCCTAGCACTTGGAAGGCAGAGGCAGGTAGATCTCTGAGTTGGAAGCCAGCCTGGTCTACAGAGTAAGTTCCAGGACAGCCAGAATACACAGAGAAACCCTGTTTTGAAAAAAAACAAAAACAAAACAAAACAAAACAAAAATCAAAACAGAGAAAAAAATCCACTTAGTAATTTTTTGGTATTAGAAAAGGATGGAAAATAATGTACACTCAACACAGAGTTCAACAGGTAGTCTTACTTATTTGTCTCTTCCTTATAAATTGTGATTATTAATATTGATGATTAGCTTGACTGCATTTGGAATCTCCTGGGAGAACTGTCTCTGGGCCTGCCTTTAAGGATATTTCCAAAGCCGGGCGTGGTGGCGCACGCCTGTAATCCAAGCACTTGGGAGGCAGAGGCAGGCGGATTTCTGAGTTCGAGGCCAGCCTGGTCTACAGAGTGAGYTCCAGGACAGCCAGGGCTACACAGAGAAACCCTGTCTCGAAAAAACMAAAAAAAAAAAAAAAAAAAAAGTTGACATTTCCAGAGAAGTCTAACTGAACAGGGAAAACCCACCCTGACTGATGGCTTGGGGGTGGGACTTAGGCTGAATTTAAAAAGGAAGGAAGATAACGCTGGCTGAGTCCCGCCATTCATTTCTTTGTCTTCTTCCTGTGCACTCAACATGACCAGCTGCTTCAAGCTCCTGCCGCCTTGCTGCTTCCACTATGATGGACCAAAGTAAATTCTTCTTTTTTTTTCACTTGCTTCTTGCCAGGGATTTGGTCACAACCAACCAACCAAACAAACAAAAAAACAAACCAAACCACATATACATACATACATACATACATACATACATACATACATATACTTGTACATACATACAGAAGTACATACATCCTTCCATTCATCTATTTCTACATTCATTTTTTGACTGACAAATGATCACTTTCAGTTCTTCTTAAGGCTTGTTGAGTATGCCAGGGTTTCTGCCTTCTGACTGAAATGAAACAAAAGTGATCGGTTTTTCTTCCTGATTTCCTTTTTTTCTCGTTAATTCTCCCTCCTTTGCATGAAATAATGCCTTCTATTTATTACTTGCCTGGGAATACTACCTTTGGATACCACCTTGGAAAAACCAAAGTATGTCATAATCATTTTAAACTACAAGGTCTCGGACTGGGGAGATAGTTCCATCAACAAGCATTTCCTGCATAAGCCTGAGACTTGAGTTCAGTCTCCATAACCAATAGAAGAGGCAGCACAGAAGCCAAGTCAAGGATCCCTTGCGAGCCAGCCAGTCTAGCTGAGCCGGCGAGCTTTAGATTAGAGATTCTACCCTAAATATTAGGTGAAGAGAGATTGAGGAAAGCACCCAACAGTGACTTCTGACTTACACACACACACACTTCAAGGACAGTTACTTATATCATATGACTACATATAAATGTTTGAAGAACTGTGGGTGTCTTAGGTTCTTCTTCTTGTTGTTGTGAAGAGACACCATGACCATGGCAACTCTTATAAAGAAGAACATTTAATTAGGACTGGTTGACAGTTTCTGAGGTTCAGTCCATTATCATCGCGATGGGAAGCATGGCAGCACACAGGCAGACACGGTACTGGAGAAGGAGCTGAGAGTTGTACCTCTTGATCCACAGGCAGCAGAAGAAAACTGTGCCACACTAGACCTCAAAGCCCACCCCACAGTGACACACATCCTCCAATAAGGCCACGCCTACTCCAATAAGGCCACACCTCCTAAAAGTGCCATTCCCTATGGGCCAAGCATTCAAACAGGTGAGTCTATGGGGCCATACTTATTCAAAGCACCACAGTGGACATGTGTGAATTTGCAGTGGTACCCTTGTAAAAGTGTCCTTTGATACGAGTAGACACACACTACACATACACACACACACACACACAAATCTATGTGCATTTATCAGCATGCTACCTCTGTTTACCTTAAATCTCAGTTTAATCTTTTTTCTTTTTTTTGGTTTTTCGAGACAGGGTTTCTCTGTATAGCCCTGGCTGTCCTGGAACTCGCTCTGTAGACCAGGCTGGCCTCAAACTCAGAAATCCGCCTGCCTCTGCCTCCCAAGTGCTGGGATTACAGGCGTGCGCCACCACTGCCCGGCAGTTTAATCATTTTAAACTACAAGGCCTCAAGCTGGGGAGATAAGCTCCATCAGTAAGGATTTTCCACTCAAGCCTGAGACCTGAGTTCAGTCTCTAGAACCAACAGAAGAGCCAGGTGCCTGACTCACTTAGGACTCTCTTCAGGGAATTTGAAATAACAGATGGGGCATCTCTCTGAGTCATGTAACGTTGGGATTTCTGTGTGTAGGGTCAGGGACATGGTGAACTTAAGAAACATATTCTTGATATTTCTTGTAGCAAAGCAACTGAATGGGAACAAATTTCTCTTGAATGTCTCCCAAGAGTTTCCTAGGCCCTGGCCCCTTCTCTTAGGTCAGATTTGTGTTTATCCTATTTGTGTCTGAGCTATAAAAATGAGACCTATGTCCTGGGAGGAGATCCCCCACTCCTCCTGCCTAAGCTGACAGACTAAGATCAAAGATATGTGTTTCATTGACCAGGAAGGCCGATCAAACTTCCTGTGGAGAGGTGGAGCCATCCCTTATTCTGACATAGGACTACGTTTAAGACTAACTGTTCTCATTTCAGCTTTCCCTGGGAGCAGACACCCCCTCAAGGTCCTGGATGGCTCATTTGATCTCAGAGTCTGGTTGTCCATACCTCACAGAGAAAAGCCACAGAAGGCCAGGGGCCTGGTTTGTCAGCATTTTCTTTTCCTTTCTTCATCAAAACTGTAGAAAGGAAAGAAAAGACTAAAGTTCTCTAAGTCCTGGGGTTATTGATGAGGTTTAGAAATCCACTGTCAACTAACATGAGAGGCATAAGGATGAAATTTGTGGATTAAACATAAGTGCATTCCCCCACATTAGATGCCCTAATGATGCTGGACACCTGGTTTTAGATACACGGGGTCCTCCACAGAGTCTTTCTATAATGTTAATCCAACACAAGAAGAAAAGCCCAAGGGGCAAGTATTCCTGCAGTTATACACCAAATGGAGGAAGAACTGGAAATAAAACCCAGGGACTTACTGCCCATTCCGCCAATCATAACTCCAGGGGCCTGTAGCAGCTTTGAGGGATGGAATCTATTTTTGGTTTTTATTGGAAGGTTTTTCTTTTGTGGGTATTTCAAGCTCAAACACTAAAGGAGAGAGGGGAGGGAGGAACATAATATGAAAATGGTATAAGAGGGCCAGCAAATACAAACAACACTTTAAGTGGAAGTGCAGTTCTGTTGCAGAAAGAGCATCAGACAGGAAGCTGGGACCTGGGCTTCCAGTTCTGACCACGCCACTGATGAGCTGGGACCTGGGCTTCCAGTTCTGACCGCGCCACTAATGCGCTGCCTGCTTTTTGAACAGACACTCTGACGAACTTCTCTGGACCTCATCAAATGAAAGCATCGTCACAACAGTGTCTCACCCCCCCACTCCTGCTGCAGAATTCTGTGAGACCCTAACAGTTTTCAAAGTGAATCAAACATAACCACCAAAGTGATGGTTATATCATATAGTACTGAACAATTTACAAATAATAGACTTAATGCAATTTTAGAAAGCCAAAATGGTCACAGGAAAAAAAATCTATTTCTGTGTAATATATTTAATTAAAGACAGAACAATAGGGGGAGTTTTGTTGTTTCTGGCCTTTAAAAAAAACCTGGGGGACCTAGTAAGAATAAGGATAAGAGAATTATAAAAGACAAGCAGAATTAATCGTTATGTGAATTTAATCAGGGGAAGATTAAACAAATCAAGAGGCTCACTATCGCAGGCAGCATCCATAATCCAGAGCTCTTTAACCATATACACAAGACATCAAACACATCACACAGGAGAAATAAAGGGTTCTGAGCACAAAAGGCATAAGGAAAGGAAGGTTTTGAAAAAAACATTTTCATTACTCACAAAGGAAGATGGCTTTGTGTGTTGGGAAGCACAGCTGACATTCAGGAGGCGAACCTAAAGGCGTGTGGTCATAGAAACGATTGCAGACAGGCAGGAGGCAGTCCAGCCGAGCAGAGCACCAGGCTCCAATGTTCTTGTCTCAAGACCTTTTAACACATAAGCAGCAATAAAGGTAAAACTTGCAGAAGAGATGATGAAGGCAACAGGAAAAGGAGAGCAATCCAATATGAAGAAACATTCCAAAATAAAAGAAGCACATGCACCCTGAAGAGGTAAAAAACAAAAATAAAAACTAAACAATATCAAAGGAACCAACAAATGCTAAAACAAGACAGACAGACTGTAGGAAAATAGAAAGAAAGTGGGGGAATGTTGGTAGAGCCTTCTAGAAGCATCATTTGTTTTCATTTTTAGATATGAGCAAACTTCCTGTGCCTACAGATGTCCCTGCTCTAGTTCCGGAAGGGGACATTTTGTGCACAATGAGTTGGGCCAAAGAGATGGGAAATCAAGGATTACTTTCAAATTCCTACATGGGGAATTATTTTCCAAGACTGAGCCAGAAGCTACAAAGATTTAATATCAGAGCATCCAAGATCCAGGAAGGAGGAGGAAGGGGCCTTCATCGGTAAGACTACGCTGGAGATACTATAGCTCAGAAAGCCTCTCTGTACTGCAACTCAGAAAGCCTCTGGACACCAAGAAGTCCGCGTTGGAATGACAACTAAAACAGAAAGGAGAGGTAACAAAAGAAAATTCTAACATGAATCACTATGACATCAGGAGTCGTAGTGTTTCCTTAGCAAAATCCTTTTCTTGGCATCCATGATCCTGTGGTACCTGCCTGGCGTCTTTCCCATCATTCCGTGTTTGGTCCCCTTAGCCTGTGCTTGTAATCAAGCCTTGCGCCTTTCCGTGACTTGGCCACAACGATTTCCTAAATAATACCCTTGCCCTTTACTCTGGCTTGTTTGTGCTTCTTATTCAAGTCTTGGGTGGCTGAAACTGTAGGCTGAATGGTCACATCTGCAATCAGGAAGCATAGATGGTTAAGTTAACAGTGCCAGGACTCTTTAAAGTTGGAAAGCCCACCCCTAGTGACACACTTCCTCCAGCAAGGCCACATCCCTCACAAACTATCCAAACAGAATTACTGAGTACAAAGTATTCAAACGCCCGAGACTCTGGGGGACATCTCATTCAAACCACCAGGCCTGGCCACCTTGTGTATAGCCGTCACTACCTTTGTTTGCCTTCTGTCCCATTGCCATTTATGTGATCTTTCCTCAGACTTACACACAGAAGTTACACCATTGTTCCTCCTTGGAATATAATATCCTCAAAAAAAAAAAAAAATCTGTCCTTAACACAAACACTCGTCTCTTCATTCATAGATAAGCACAAATGTTTCCTAAAGCGTCATCACTTATTTCCAGATGGTTTGTCCTCATGGGCTCTTTGCTATGGTCCTCCCTTCAGTGGCTTGGTTGATGCTCCCTGTTCAGAGATCACCATGGACAAGTCTATAAATGAGCTATCTGGGTTGAAAACTTTTAACACATGCCCTGGAGAATCCTGGGTTGTCTCAGGCAGAGAGAGAGAGAGAGAGAGAGAGAGAGAGAGAGAGAGAGAGANGGGGGGGGGAGAGAAACCTGTTACATAGTTTGTCTTTGGTTAATTTCAGGAAGAGCTTAAGGAACCGAGTTACACTCCAGACTGGATGTTCTCACGAACCATGAACTTGTGTGACTACTCATCATCCAGAGGGAGAGGAGGCTGGAGCAAAGATCAAGTTCTAATCAGTGAAGACCCATCCCCCCCCCCTTTGACTTCAAAAGGTGTTTGGCAGTTTGTGGGCGACAGAGCAACTTTGATTCTCTCTGTGCTTAGATGGTGTACTGGCTGGTTTTGTGTGACAACTTGACACATGCTATCACAGAGAAGGGAGCCTCCCTTGAGGAAATGCCTCGGTGAGATCCAGCTGTAATTTTTCTCAATTAGTGGTCAAGCCCGGAGGGCCTGGCCCATTGTGGATGGTGCCATCCCTGGCTGGTAGTCTTGGATTCCATAAGAAAGCAAGTTGAGCAAGGCAGTATCATTCCTCCAAGGTTTCTGAGTCAACTCCTGCTTCCAAGTTCTTGCCCTGTGTGAGTTCCTGCCCTGACTTCCTTTGGTGATAAGCGGTCATATGGAAGTGTAAGCTGAATAAACCCTTTCTTCCCCAACTTGCTTCTCAATCATGATGTTTTGTGCAGCAATAGAAACCATGACTAAGACAGATGGCATTATGAAATGTCCTTGATTTCTCACATTTTGTTATTGACTCAGAGTACCTTGTCTGAGCTTGGGGTTCTGAGAGATAGTTTAGTCTAACAGAAGAATGGCGTGCCTCCCTGTCTGACCTCCTTCTGACTGCCAGGGACTGGTTCCCCATAACCCCCATTTCCTTTCTTTCCTATTCACTTCATTTTGCTCAGGCCACTGGACATTAATCACAGTATACATATTTTTCTACTTTATTGATTTTTTTTCAGTTATGCTTCTGTGGGTTTTGTGGACATTATAAGATCTTTCTATATAGCCCCAGGTGGTTTGGATGTTAGGACACACCAGCCAACTGCTACACAATTATCAGGATAAAATGACAATTAGTCTTTATAATAGAGCTAGAAGCCATCGGTCTAGCTTGTGAAACCCAGGCAATAAAAACATGTCCTATAATGCACCTGAGAGAGACAGATGGCTTTGTCTTTCATCCTTGTTACAAGGTTGTATTCTACCATCTAGTATTCATGGGGGTGATGGGAGTGTCTGCTATGGCCCAAGTGTCCCCCTTGACTTCTTAAGGAAACAAAATCAAGGACTAGGCAAGTGCCAGTGACAGCCATGGCCCATGAATTTAGACTGGTTCTTTGGGCTTACAGAGCTTGAGAGTCCTTTGTGACTTCTATTAAAATCCAGCAGGTTTCACCTCAGTGTGTTCAATGCCCTTTTCCCACTGTGGGAACCATAGCTGACAATCTGTCTGAAGTGGTTGCTATTTCTCAAGTTTCCCCAGTGGGTTCTAACTGACCTTCATTGGGAGTGGGGATGGAGGTGGGGGGTTGCATCTACATATCCTAAGGAAGTGTGGAAGAATGGCAGTTTAGATATGGAAGATCCAAATACACAGGATCTATGTRTGTATGGAGAAGTAAGAGCCAATGTCCTACAGAGGGACAGATACCTCAAGTGGAATCACACAAGTCCCTCAAAGCAAGCAGACTAAGGCATCTTCGAAAACAACACTGTCATAGTCAGCTACCCCCTCCCCCATCTTATGATCGTATTCCTGATTAAATAGGCTGGGCTGATCAAACTGTCTGAGGAATTAGTAGTTGCGATGAATAATTTGAAGGAAACTTGAGTGCCAAAAAGGGTTTTTAAAAGAGAATTTTCCTTTTGAAGTATTTAAAGGAACAGGTTTTGTCCGCTTGTTTCTTTTTGTCATTCCTAACAGTGTCAATTAAGGGATTACAGAGTCACAGACCCACTGGTGTCAGAGCAGCAGCTGCAGTCGGGCGGGGGGTGGGGGGTGGGCTTACGGGGGCCTCCCCCCCACACACCTCAGTTTTATTTTGCTTTAGGTACAGGAGACCAGGGGTATCTGAATAAAAAGACTGAAAATAAGGGAGACTTGTGTTAAGAGGTCTCGGTGTTGATAGAGAACCTTTGACAACAAAAGCGACATCAGAAAATGATTGAAGAACTGGAAAGTGTGTCTTGTTTAATCGCCATGGATAACGCATGTCTCCACTCCAAGCAGCCTTCTTTGTTACACTATCTTGGGAAGTTGTTGTCCATCTCTGAAGCTGGACATTTGTTTCAGACTCCTGAAAACCTCGTTTCAGATGGAACGGAAGCTTGGTAGTCGGCAGGAGGTGGGAAGAAAGAATTCCATTACCTCAGAGTCTGACTGCTATGATGGTCATTACCTTTGCTGGTCAGGTCCTTTCTGTTTGTCTTTAAGAGTGTCTGTGTGTTCGCTACTAAAACTACCACAAAACGCTTTCATATTTGAGGTACTAGTGGTAATTAGTTATATCTGCTTGGAAGAAGGTAGTTATAGCTTCTTAGGGTTGTCATGACAAAATGCCACAGGCTGGGTGCCTTAAATCAACAAAGGTTATTTCTTACAATGAAGCCTGAGATTACAATGCCACAGAGCCATGTGATGTCTAAAGAAGAATCTGCCCCTGGCTCTTCCTAACTTCAGTGGTTCTTGGCCGGCATTGATGTTCCTGGGTCTCCTGCCTGTCACTTGGCCTCCTTACTTCCTATGAGGGCCTTGGTGTACAAAGTTCTAAGGCCACCTGTGGCCTAATATTAACTCGATTGCATCTGCAAAATTCCTGTTTCTAATAAGGCCACATTGTCAGCTATGAACTTGAATATATCATTTAAGGGAAACAATTCAACATGCGAAAGGTAGGATATAAGATTAGAAATAAATTCCCAAACACATAACAATTCGTTACTAATTACCAAAGGGGTGCTCTGAGGGGACTTGGGGTGCTCACGAACATTAGAGGTGGTGGTAATGCTTTAGGGTGTAGAAGGTAAGGTTTGTGACAGCTTTGATGACCAACTGCATCTTAGAGTTCTGTTGTTTCTCCTGTTGCCCCCTAAAGACTGTAAATGAGTTCATTTCTGAGTAAAAGACAGAGTCAAGTGAATGCCCCTTTCAGTTTGGAATTTCCAAAGCTAAGAAGAGCAAGGAAATGTCTCAGTGGGTAAGAGCACTTGCTGCTTATATGTGACAACCTGGGCCACTATCTCTAGAAGCTACATAAAGAACTGGGCTCAGTTGTTCACAAGCCTGTGAAACCCTAGCTCTGAGGGAGAAGACGACAGGATGATCTCTGGGACCTGTTGGCTAGGCCCCAGCCTAGCATAAGGTTCAGCAGGAGGCCATGTTTTAAGGGACAAAGGCATAGAGTGATACATGGAATACTGATGTCCTCATGTGGCCTCCCTACATACAGAGACATAAGCACGCATGTGCCTACACATACACACAGACACACACATGCAAGACGATTTATCTGCTTCCATTCTATATTATATATATTATGTCGTATATTTATATTTTATATATACATTATATTATCATTATTTTTTTGCCATAGTTAGACTAGTAGTTTTCTGGCAAAGAGGAGCTTCAGTCTGCTCCAATAATAAATGGACAGTAACCAGGGTGCATTTATAACCTAAGGAAAATTCATCTAAACTCCATCTGGAGTATTCAGAGAGCCCTTGAGATTTGGTGCTCATCCACGTCTGACCAAAATGGTTCCCACCAGGATTATGTCATTGGCAGGTGTGACACGTTTTAGAGACGACCTCAGCAAACCCTCCTAAAATTAGCTTGCTTATGTTAATCTCATAATAGATTGCCAACTGATTCCCACTATCATACATAACATCAAGAGAAGCATTTTTGCTAAATCCCATCTTCAACTTTTTGGCATTACCAGTTATCTCCAAAAGACCCAAATATTTATCTGCAGCGAGAATCCTGATTTTTCCCCACTTGCTTTTTGCGGTATTTTAAGTCAGAAGCTTGTCTCTGACAGCTAACAGTGCCTTCTTTGAGTGCGTCATCATTTTTTTTGGGGGGGGGGAGGGTTATTATAGGGACCCTTGTCTTGACACAGTGGTCAGCTGACATGTCTCCTGAGGTTCAAGGAGTTTGCCTTTGAATTCCCTTCCACTTAAAACATTTAAGCATTATACTCGTGTATGTGTGCAGGGGAGGTGAGGGAGAGGGAGAGAGAAAGAGGAGAGAGAGACACCACCGGGCAGTGGTGGCGCACGCCTTTAATCCCACCACTTGTGAGGCGGAGGCAGGCTGATTTCTGAGTTCGAGGCCAGCCTGGTCTACAGAGTGAGTTCCAGGACAGCCAGGGCTATACAGAGAAA
>BDUI01000469.1:205688-231563 GCA_002335545.1 Apodemus speciosus | reverse complement strand
ATTTATTTATTATATGTAAGTACACTGTAGTTGTCTTCAGACACTCCAGAAGAGGGAGTCAGATCTCATTACAGATGGTTGTGAGCCACCATGTGGTTACTGGGATTTGAACTCAGGACTTTCAGGACAGCAGTCAGTGTTCTTAATCGTTGAGCCATCTCACCAGCCCTGTCTCCACGTTCTTATAACTAACTTGTGCCAGATGTCCGACCCCTCAATTTCTGTCTGCATAGATTTGGGTAGATTGTAGTCTTCCATAGGGAGATGGATTTGTAATATGCTATATCTGTAAAAATGAAAGTCTGGGGGCTGGAGAGATAGCTTAGTGGTTAAGGATGCTTGCTACATGATGAGAACCAGAGTTCAGATCTCAGCACCCATAAGAAAAGTCTAGGTATCCTGAAACTCCAGCTTTGAGGGGTTCAGTGCTGTCTTCTGGCTTCTGTGCACACTCAGGCATAGACACATCAGGCATGCACATCTGCGTACCTGTGTGGCACAGGCATATATTCTCATAGGCACATACATACGCATGAATAATATTAAAGAAAAAGAAAAGATGCCTCTATCTGAAATTGCTGGTGCGGGGCCAGCTGAAAGGGGCAGGACTCAAGGCATCTTTGGTTTTAGGTTGTTCTGAGTTCCTGAGTGAGGTAGCTGGGATTAACTAAAGGGTTTATTTTTTGGACACTTTTAAATGGATGGGAACTGATGATGGCTCACTGTTCTTTTGCAGGAAGGATGCGAACGCGGCACTGCTCAGTAACTATGAGGTGAGGACTCCCACTCGGGCCATTGTAGTTTCCTCTGGTTTCGTCTCTGCTTGTGAAGACGCTGGGTTAGGTTTCCTTAGAAATGAGARGCGAGTAGCCCCTGATGGATCTTGGAGTGATCTGAGTTTGGTGAACCACACATGGTTCTTCAGGGAAGCAGGGAGGTTCCGGTCCAAACGGGTACTCTTCCGAAAGTCCCGGAGTCTCGAGTGGGCAGGTGTCCTGGAGGGAGGCTGCTCTAGAGCGCAGCCCCGCTGTAGAAGTCTCTCACTAGCCCCTTACTGATAACCGTCCTCTACTCCTCTTGAGTCTCAAGTGGCCTCAAAGACGCTCAGAGCCTCGTTTTGAGAAAAAGGGTTGAGTTGACTCACCATTGTGAATAATTTGAAAAGAATGAGCAGGTTTATAATTTGGGGGCTGATGGGAAAAGAGGAAAGAGATTGGCGGGAGGGTAGGTGTTAGCATTTACCTGCCCTCAACTCCGCCTGGGTCTAGTTGGCTAGCAAAGCAGTCTCATAGGACAGCTCCAGGTGTAGAAGGGCCCGCTGATAACTGCTCTGCCAGTGTCCAGGTCCAAGGGACGGGGAGGTCTGGGTCTCCATTGTCTGCCTGTGTGTGTGTGTGTATAGAATTAATTCAGTCTACCATATTGCATACTAAAGATTCAGCCTGAGTGCTGCGGCTTAGCCACAGAGGGGATGCTCAGTGGTCAGAACACTGGCTTTAGAGCGTCTTTGTCCTGCTTGGCCTCTGCTCACTATTGGGGTGTTTGTCTCACTGGGGAATCATTGTGCTCATTGGGTCTCATGCTACTGCTTTTCAAAGGTGGTGGGATTGGGGGGCTGTTGGGGTTGGGGGACTGTTGGGGAGGTGTTGCACATGTGTGCAATGTGAGCTTCTATTTTCCTCAGATCTCTGATAAAAATCTCAGAAACAGTAGTAAAGTCCTGCTTGCCTCCAACATAGCACTAATGTGTCTGTGTCCGTGTCTGTCTGTCTGTCTTTGTGGGGAAAGTTGGCTTCTAAGAACCCATTGCATTTCCCTTCATTTTTCTTGTTATGCTGGGGACCCAGGGATTTTGACATATTAAGCAAATGGTTTACTACTGAGCTATATCCTTGACTCTTACTTGTTTTTAATGCTGTATCATTTGTCTCATGCTCTTTCTGTTATAGAAATAAATTGTTACACTAGACTGCGTATTAAACAAAGCCCCTTTAAAATATTTATTTTGGGAAAATTTGCTTTCACATACTCATAAAGGCTTTGAGATAAAAGGATTAGTGATATATGATTAAAAAATTACATTTTATTTATTCTGTGTGATGTGTACCCCATTCACATAGAGGACAGAGGACTTGTGGGAGCTGGTTTCCTCCTCCTATCATGCTTGTCTGGGGATTGAACTCAGGTTGCTATGTTTGATAGCAAGTGCTTTTACTGACTGAGCCTGTGATACATATTTTTAAGTAGTCTTCACAAGTATTTTTTTAAAGATTTATTTATTTTATGTATATGAATACACCATTGCTCTCTTCAGACACACTAGAAGAGGGCATCAGATTCCATTACAGATGGCTATGAGCCACCATGTGGTTGCTGAGAATTGAACTCAGGACCTCTGGAAGAGCAGTTGATGTTCTTAACTGCTGAGTCATCTCTCCAGCCCCTTCACAGTTATTTTTAATAATATTATTATATTAATAATTTATAATGGTATATATTATAATAATATGGTTCTTCAGAGAAGCAAGGAGGCTCTAGTTCATAATAGGTACTAGTACTATATTATTATAGATAATAACATTACATTATTATTTTTAATATGTCCGTGTGTGTATTTGTGTGTGCGTGCACGTGTGCTGCGTGCGTGTACCCGTAAAGGCTGTGGATCTCCTGGAGTTGGACTTGGATGGCTGTGACCCGACTGATGTGAGGGTCCTCTGGAAGAGCAGACAGTGCTCTTAGCCATCATCTCTGAACTATCTTTCCAGTGCTTTAAATAAATGGACGGTTTAACCTGACTTAGATAAGAGAACATCTCAAAGCTATCGCCTGGTTCTAGGACATACACTTGCTCTAGACCAGCCGTTGGGAAGCAGGCTTGTGGGAAGAAGGTGGTCTTCCCTGACTGACTGAAGCCCTTGGGAGAGAGACACATCTCTCAGCTGTACTGACCAGCGTCTCCCGTGCTCCTTCCTAGGTGTTCCAGTTACTAACGGATCTCAAAGAGCAGCGGAAGGAGAGTGGGAAGAACAAACACAGTGCCGGGCAGCAGAACCTGAACGCCATCACCTATGAGGTGAGCTCCACTCAGGGCCTTGTCAGCCAGGAGGGGGGCTGCTCCTTAGGGAAATGGGAGGAATAAAATGTCCTCACTTGTAGACACTAGGTGCAGGTTTGGGGTCCCAGTCAGCTGGCTGGGATCATTTCTTCTTTTTCCCTGGCAGAGTCCTGAGCAGGCAGGCGGGCAGGCGGGCAGGCGGGCAGGCAGGGACGCTCTTACAGTGTGCTAGGGCCAGTGCTGGTCTGCCCCAGCTCTTCTTTCCTTTTGGTGATAGCTAGCGGGTGGGAGCGCAGCACATGGTGCCCTCTAGTGTTTTAACCACAAGCAGGCCTTTGGCATTGCAACTTCCAGCTTGTACTGTTCCAGGTCTTGGGTAGGTCTGGGAAGTCAGGATTCCACAGCTCTTGGCAGCAGTTGACTTTGTAGCTGGACTAGGAATTAGGACGCTTCAGCCCTTAATGGTACCAGTGTTACAGTCTGCAGGCCTGGGGTGCCTGGCGCCTTTGGCCAGAAACACTTGCTGGCTCTCTGCTCTTTAGCAACAGTGCTCACCTGCACTTTCTCTTCTGTCTGTCTGTCTTGGGACAGGTTCTCACATAGTCTGGGCTTCTTATGAAGTCCAGGAGGGTTTGGAACTCCCGATCCTCGCGCTTGTACTTCCCAGGTGAGGGGGTTTACAGGCATGGCCACCACACCCTGGCCACCTGTGGCTCCTTACAGCCTGTGTCCTCTGGCCTCAGTCCTGTTCCCTCAGGCTCTCACCATCCCTCCCGCTCCTTTCTGGGTCCTCCCTTCCCACTATGGCGCTGTGGGGGGCTGCTGCCATTCCTCTTTTGTTGCTCTGTGCCACCTTCGGTTGTCAGCAGCCTGCCCATGCCACCTTTGCAGCTTGGCCTCTCCAGCTGCCCCAGGGCTGCCAGCAGCTCTGCAGGGAACACTCTGCTGCTCCCCACCACTGTCTGGGCTGCTGCTTGCTCTCTTGCTTCTTCGTGTTGCCGGTGCTGCTCGCTGCACTAGAAATGGAAAAGGAGAAAGCAGTAGCAAAGAAGAAAAACAAACAAAAATGGCCTGAGAGAAGCATTTTATCGGATCTGTTGCAAACTCAGGGAAGGCAGGAAGCTAGTCAGGGAAGAACAGCCTGCTTAGCTAGTCAGAGAAGGACTGTGTTAGTCAGGGCTCTCTAGAGGAATGGAATTAATGGGATGGAAAAAATATGTCTCTCCCACACGCACACTGACAGAAGTTCCTGAGAACTGTAGCTGTTTGGTACTTGAGACTTAGTTCCGCAGCAGGCAGAATGGCTCCACAGTGGCTGGCTGTCAGCTGGGATGGGTAAACTGGTAGTTGCTCAGTCTACAAGGCTGGGTGCCTACGTAGTCTCTACCCAGGACTGGAAGCCCACATGGTTTCTGGAGAGCTGCTGGTCCCTAGTCCATGATGAAAACTTGGAAACAGACTCTGATATCAGCTTAGGAATCGTCATAGCAACAGGGCAAATTAACTCAGTAGGGGGAGGATCCTCCCCCTTCTGCCATGCCCTTTTGAGCTGGGCCACTAGCAGAAGGTGCCATCCACCATGCAGACRAGGCTCTCCATATAGGTTGGTTGAGGCAGTCGGATACTTCTTTAGGTGAGGATCCCTTCTTAGGTGATTTCTAATGTGTGGCAAATTGCCATTAAGACAACCATAGTAAGGGGTGTTTGTAGTGACCACAGCAGGCCTCACAGCGATGAAGGTTTGTGTTTGTTCCAATCATAGCCTTGTCTCTTTCACACACGTCATAGCAGACCCTCTGCCGCGCCATCAGGGAAGTGCCTTTCCTCTGGCTTGCATGGGAATGTGTGCAGGATTATCATTGTGGCTTGCGGTAACAACAACAACAACAACAACAACAACAACAAAATCCAGTATAGATTGTTCAAAACAGCCCTGTCTGTTCAGGAGCCACAGCAAACAGCAGCGATTCTGTTTCCGCAAGACCTCTAGAGACGTCAGGATGGCGCTGGTGGCATGGCAGCCCACTGACTATTTGACTGATAGTCCTTTAACTCAGTACAGGAGAGCCCAACAGTTACCCGGGACGGGGTCAAAGTGTCTCGTCCCACAGGATCTTTGCTTATCTATAGGAAAATGGACAGAGCTAGTGCTTACAGCAAGAACAGAAATAACACCAATACTGATTTCAACAGTGTTTAGCAATGCTTAACATCTGTCTAGTGCCCAGGGAGAGGTGGGTTTCCCCTCATGTCCCAGGATGGTCGCTATTACGTTCACAGTGACAGCTTGCTACAAGGATAGGGTTAAAATTAGCCAAGAGAACCAAAAAACGGGATACCCAAGCCATAATTCCCTCTGTCATCACATAGACTTGGGCCATGTTACTTTCGCTCAGTCAGTGTGTGGCACACGCGTGGGGTGTGGCCAGCAGGGAAGCCCCACTGCCCTGTGTGCTCTGGTCTTTGCTAGCTAACCCTTGCTTTAAAACTGCACAGGCAGAGCCAGCCACGAAGTTCTGCTGGTAAGTGTATGACCCAGGGGCCCAGGGGTAGATAGCATCCCAAGGACCTGGAGATCACCACCCACAAGTCTAGGACAAAGGCTTTTCTCCCTCTCCTTCTCCTCCTCCCCCTTCTTCTTCTTCCTCTTTTCTTCTTTTTTTCAGTTTTTTGAGGCAGACCTTGGCTGGCCTGGAACTTGCATACCAGGCTGGTTTGGAACTCATAGAGATCATCTGCCTCTGCCTCTTCAGAGCTGGGTTTGAAGATGGGCATTCCCACCTGGCTGGTCAATTCTTGTTTTTGTTTGTTTGTTTGTTTTTGTTTTTTAAGACAGGCTTTCTCTGTATTGCCTTGGCTGTCCTGGAACTTACTTAGTAGACCAGGCTGGCCTCAAACCCAGAAATCTGCCTGCCTCTGCCTCCCAAACTCTGGGATTAAAGGTGTGTGCCACCACCACCTGGCAGTGGCTAGTCAGTTCTTTACTACACACACACACAAAACCCAAGCTTTGTTTAAGGAAGAACTTGGAAACTCCCAAAGCATTTAAAAGAAAGAAAGGAAAGCTAATTCGTAAGATGTTCTCTTCCTAACCTGTTTGGGAACTGAAAGGACATAGCAAGAAGGTATTCCACTAAAATGAGGAGTCAGCAAACCCAAACCCAAAGCGCCATCGTGCTGGGCTGGAGCCGGAGCGCCACACTACAGCACTTGACTGTCTTGGGGCTGGAGCGGCGGCTCAGCAGTTCAGTGCTCACTGCTCCTGCAGAGGACCCCAGCTTGGTTTCTAGCACCTGCACTGGGTGGCTCACACCCACCTGCAACTAACTTCAGTGTCAGGGCATCCAGTGTCGCCTTCTCGTTCTGCAGGAACCTGCACTACAAACATATGCACATGCAGGCACACAGAGAAACATAGAATTTAAAAATGAAAAAAAACTCTTAAAATTCTGAAAACTTTAGAGTATTCAACTTTAGCACAGCTTTCCTCTTTCCTTACTCAAGTTTCTTCTGTCAAGATTTTCTGTCTATGGATGCTTTGCTTGCATGTATGTCTGCACCATGTGCATGCCTGTTCGTCTGCGGAGGTCAGAGAAGGGCATCAGATCCTTAGAGCTGGAGTTACGGACAGTTGTGAGCCACCATGTAGGTGCTGAGAATCGAACCTGGGTCCTCTGCAAGAGCGATATGTACTCTTAACCGCTGAGCCATCTCTCCAGCTTTTCACATTTCTCTATCCTAGGGTTTGACCAGCACTCAGCTGCTTGGAACTCTGGTTTCAGGAGGTTCCGAAGCTTCCTGCCTCCATAAGTATCTGTATTAAGGTGCTCATACATGCATAGACTCATATGAGTAAAAATAAAAATAAAGCCCTTTTGCCAGGTGGTGGTGGCACACGCCTTTAGTCCCAGCTCTTGGGAGGCAGAGGCAGGCGGGTTTCTGAGTTCGAGGCCAGCCTGGTCTACAGAGAGAGTTCCAGGACAGCCAGGGCTACACAGAGAAACTCTGTCTCGGAAAAAACAAACAAACAAACAAACAAACAAAAAAAAAACTTTTTTAAAAACTTCATAATTTCTATTTCTTATGTTTGCTTTTTGTGTATTTATTCTTTAGACATTAAAATACATATCAAAAACACCATGTAGGAACCAGAGTCCGGCGATTGTTCAAGAATTCCTCACGGCAATGAAAAGCCACAAGCTGACCAAGTAAGTTCTCCTCAGGAGATGATAGGTAACAAGAAATGCCATAAGAATAACGTCTCTGAACAGCTGTATGCGACAGCCCATGTGCATTCAGTCGCACTGTGTATACAGTCACAGTAGTACACAGCACTGTTTGAAGGTAGGATCACGGTATTGTGGAAGGATAACTGAGAATGAGACACGTGGCCTTGTACAGCCACAGCGTGCTTTCCTCAGTCTTTCCTCAGGGTTCCAGTTCATGAAGCTCCTTACCGCCTGTCACCACAGCTAGACTAGAGGAAAAGCAGGGTTCAGAATTGCAGCGCTGAGTTGAGAGCATAGCTCGGCACTAGTGTTTACCTAGCGTGTATGAAGGGCTTTCATCCCAGCGCTGTGGGTGCTAGAGGATGCAGGGAGGGATGGGAAGACAGCCAAAAAAATACAACCAACCCAAAACAAACCAGGGAAGCACTGTCTGTAAGGTTTCTCAGTGAAGTCACCCGACATTGGCCTTTGTGTTAGCTTGATTATAGTCTATCTGAGCATCAGGTGCCTACCAGCACCTTTCTTGGCCTTTGATGTGTGAGTTTAGTTTACAAACGCTAAAAGCACAGGTTGAGGTTTGCCTTAGGAGAAAACCTTCCCGTGTCCTAGGATTAGTGCTAGCGTTGATGACTTCCGAACATTACTCTATAAGCCACTGTCTGTTTGCTCAGGTTTTTGGTGTCTGACGGTACTGAGGATCAGACCTGGGCCTCACACATGCTAGGTGGCTATCGCAGAATCACTGATCCAGCTCTCCACAAGCTTCGTCCTGTCACTCGGGATGACTGTAGCTCACAGGACTAAGCTCACTTCCCTGCCTCTGTTCTCTAAAGATGTTGAATGCAAACATCTAAAGTGTGAGTGTGAGTGTGTGTGCGTGTGTGTGTGTGTGTGTGTGTGCATGAGGGCAGTTGCTCTTGGAGGCCACAAGAGGACATCAGATCCTTTGGAACTAGAGTTCCAGGGTTTGTGAGCTGCCTAATGTGGGTGCTGAGATCTAAAGCCTGCTCCTCTGAAGAGCCACCAGTAAACAACTACTCAAGCCTCCTTTTGTAACTGAGCTATCTCCAGTACCCGCTCCACAGCCTTCATCCCCTCCCCTCCCTCTTTTGAATGAGTCCATTTTGCTAGAACTACTGATCGCCCATTCATTTCAAGACTGTTCACTTTTGTTTCGTGTTGTAGTAGTATCTTTGATAATTCTAAGATCCTTGTTAGTGTGAGTTTGCTATCTTTTCCTTTCCTTTGAAAATAAATCATATTTTCCTGGTTGAAATCACTTTGTAAATCATATCCTGGGCCTTTTGAATATTATATTCAGATAGTTTAGACTGTTGATCCTGGCAGAAGACTCTGTTAATGGTGGCTCTTGGTTTTGTAGTGTGTAGCCAAACTTCTGAGGGTTTTTATTGTTATCATTGACAATAGGCATTAATAAGTATGGCAGTTGCTTTTAAAAATTATTTTTAATTATGCAAATGCATGTGTGTCTGTATGTGGATAAGTTCAGGTCAGTGCAGATGCCCTAGGAGGCAAGAGGCTTGGGCTCCCCGGAGCTGGAATTACGGGTGGTTGTGAAATGTCTGACATGATCAGGGAACTGAACTTGGGTTCTTTGCAAGAGCAGTGTGCTCTCTTAACCCCCGAGCATTCTCAGGACGGATTTTCAAGGCCTTTCCCAGGTGTTCGTTTGAACTATGTGGATATGGTCCCTGCAGCTTCTCCATGGTGCAGATGGTGGGGAACTTGCTAGGCATGGCTGAGGCTCTGGGTTCCGTCACCAGTATTGCCCCCTCCATGGGGGTCGGGGGGAGAGAAAGGAAGAAGCCTATAAAATAGGAACGTCTTGCAAATGGACTCACAATTGGCTGTGATCTACACAGGCTTAAAGCGTGCTTCAATAGTCAGAAAATTATTGGCTCCCTTTCCCTTTTGCTGTCTTCAAACTAATTATTTATCAAGTCTTACATAACCTTTTAAATAATCATATTGGGCAAGAGCTCCTGGCAGTGTTGTACAATGGCCAGTAGAGGGATCCAGCAGGCTGTTTCACCGTGGCTCGCCTCTGCCTCTTGGCCCGCGAGGGCGGCTGGTGAAGGGGCTGCAGGCCAGCTAAGAGGGCCAGTGCATTTTAACGTGGGAACCGTGCTTAACAGAGGAGCTGCTGACAAGGTCTTTAAATCTTTATTTGATCTGGAAATCACCTTCTTTATGTTTTGCTCCAGGGAGTATTACTTTGTTTAGTCATCTTCACCGCTGTTGTCCTTGAGGGCAGGCCGGGAGCCATGTTTTATCTGACTTGGTAGATTGCATCATAGTACAGTTGGAGACCAACTCCAAGGCACTCTGGCACTGGGTGTTGAGGAATTTTGTATTTAGTGTTACCGGAGTCTCCACCCAAAACTGACTCGTTAATATTTTAGCTTCGCCCTGCACTCTTTGTTTCGCAGTATCTGACGAGCAGCCCCTGTTCCTATCCTGAGATCACCCCTGTAAGGCACACAGCTCTGTGGAATGGCCCTTGCTCTCACATGCCAGCCCTGTTAGGTCTGCAGTCATCCCGAGCAGCCTCTAATGTGCACGTTTCTCCAGGGGGTTGACACCATCTTTTTGGGACATGTGCCTCAGACCAGCCAGGCTCAAGGACAGATGGTGGAGTCTCAGGGCTCCAAGTTGTCTTACCAGATCTGCTCTCAGAACATAAACCCCCGGCTTACCTCCTCAGAGTTCCCATAAGCTTCTATTTGAAGTTAGGGCTCCCCTAGCCCTTCCCTTAGCTTGCCCTGCAGATTACACTTGCGTTATGCCAAGCCTGACGCTCTCAGTGCTGCGATGGAGGGGACATAGTGGAGAGGCACTGAGTGTCCATTTTAGAGATACTGCTTTATTTACAAGAGGAGATGGTAAGATGAAGGAAGGCTCCGTCTGCTGCTGAGAATGTGCTGTTTTCTAGGCACGGTGTGGAGTTGGGGATTGGCCTGAGGCTTCTCTATATGAGTCTACAGTTTGTTTAGATYGTTTCATGAAAGTGGAGACGTTTGAGTTCACAGGATTCTTGGGGGTGAACTAGAGAAATTCAACTTTACACCAACACCTTTGGGAGGACCCTGGCTGGAAAGACGGGCCGGAATTAGGAGCATTTATTGCTCTTGCTGAGGACCTGGCCTTAGTTCCTAGCACCCAGAGGATTCGGCAGCGTCTGGACTTGTGGGAACCACATGCGTGTATGTATGTGTATTGTCCGGTGTCCATGGAGGGAAGAGGACGGTGCTGGGTCCTCTGACATAGGAGTTAGTGACAGTAGCCTTCATGTAGGCACTGGGACCCAAACCTGGATCTTCTGCAATAGCTCTTAGTTACGGAGCCATCTCTCCCGTCACATGCTTTCAGTCTTTTAAAAAACATTTTTTCCTGTATTGAAAAGTAGAAGGGTCCAGAGACTGGAGCCGTTGTCCTGTTACCAAGAGGTTGGAGGGATTTACGGTAATAAGTAAAAGTTCCCTGGAGCTGAGTCTCGGCAGTGGGTGAGAGGAGAGGGTGGTCCTTCTAGACTAGAAGTAGAGTGAGGAGCTGGTTCGCTGGAAAGAGTCGTCGCAGTAGCTTCAGATGTGTTGATTTCAAAGCGTGTGTTGTATCTACGTGGAGATGTGTGGGAGGCACTTGGCTACAGGTCTGCAGCTCAGCTCCCAAAGCTGGGAAACACGAGTTTCTCCATCAAAGCTTGAGAACCTCTTGTGCCGTTTGTATGAGGAAGTCCCTAAGAGGCTTGGAGGGGAAGATGACAGACACCAAGAGCAGTCAGGAAGACAAGTGGACAGGAAAGAGTGGCGCTGTGATCCATGGCAGGAGACTGACCGAAACTGTGGCTGACAGTGGCCGTCAGAGGTCAGTTAAGGCATCCCTTGGGACACCCAGTTCATACTGTCCGGGCAGTGGAGCCCAGGGTCTGCGAATAGCAGACAGGAGTCCTAGCAACTGGGCCAGCCGCATGCCCAGCCCTGCTTCCTTGTTTGTGCAGAAAGCTCTCAGGGCTCAATGCAAAGTCTCCTTTCCCTCTTCTCTCCACTCTCCCCTTTTTGTTTCTTTTCATCTTTTCTCTCCCTCTTGCCTCCCATCCTGCTGTGGCCTGAGTACAAGGCTTCCTGTGTATGAGGCCAGCACCTCTCTACTGTGAAATCTCATTTGTTGAGTAGATTGATTGCTAATTGTTTTAGGGGATGCTGAGGCGCAGAACTTCACGGTGCTCATGCTGTAATTGTTAGCACCTGCATCGGTGGTGAGCTGGTGTGGGGCCCTCGTCATGGTGAATGTTTCTGCTAGAAGCGTCTGGCTAATGTGAGCCGGGGTGGCTGAGTAGTGGGAAGCTATCTTGGCGACTGGGAAGCTTGGACAGGTCAGGTCAGGTCCTTCTTGCTGTCAGTTAGATATTTCACATTGGGAAGTCAAATGGAGAACAGGCAAGCGATGATAGCGGCCACTTGAGAAGTGAGACTATTGCCTCTCGTGACCCTCATGAGCTGTAAGTGCTGCTCTGATTTGCTTTACAGACATGAACTGAGGCTTGGGAATACATGACTTACCCTGCTTCCCAGAAACCTGGCTAGGGCAGCTGTGGTGTGGCTTTTCCTCTTTATCCGGAGTTAGCTTTAAAGTCCATTTGTGTGGAACAGAACTGAAAGATGAGTTGGACTGGAAGGAAATGCAGACCTTGTCACCTGTGTAGGTACGGCGAAAGTGAAGCCATTCTTTTCCCTTGACATCCTGTCCCTGCAGAGGTGGCTCAGTGCTTAACAGCACTTGCCGCCCCTGCAGAGGACTTGGGTTTGGTTCCCAGCACTCACATGGAGCCTCATACCCGTAAAGTAAGGTTAAATAAATCTTTGAAGTCCTGTCACCTTTTAACCTCTTCAAYAGTGGGCTGAGTATCTCTTGTGTCAGATGATAATTGCTGTAATCCTGACAGGAGGCAGAAGCAGGAAGATCAGGTACTAAAGTCATCCTTGGCCTTCTACCAAGGTTGAGGTCAGATGGTAATTACTAGCTTCAAAGCCCAGGCTGGCTCGAATTCACTATCCTGTCTCAGCCTCCTCAGTTCTGAGGTAACAGGCTGAGCCACCAAGCCCAAGCCACAAGCCTGGCTTCTTTTTGTTTTACTAAGATAATTCAAATCTGAGTAACACTATGTAGTAGCTACTTTTCTCCTTGTTGTAAAAAATGCCTGACAAAACCCATTTGAGAAGGGAAGGGTATGTCCATCATGGGGGCATGTCCATCATGGGGGCATGTCCATCATGGGGCCATGTCCATCATGGGGGCATGTCCATCATGGGGCCATGTCCATCATGGGGGCATGTCCATCATGGGGGCATGTCCATCATGGGGGCATGTCCATCATGGGGGCATGTCCATCATGGGGCTATGTCCATCATGGGGGCATGTCCATCATGGGGGCATGTCCATCATGGGGCCATGTCCATCATGGGGCCATGTCCATCATGGGGGCATGTCCATCATGGGGRCATGTCCATCATGGGGGCATGTTCATCATGGGGGGATGTCCGTCATGGGGGGATGTCCATCATGGGGGGAATGTCCCTCATGGGGGCATGTCCATCATGGGGGCATGTTCGTCATGGGGGGGATGTCCGTCATGGGGGGGATGTCCCTCATGGGGGCATGTCCATCATGGGGGCATGTTCGTCATGGGGGGATGTCCGTCATGGGGGGGATGTCCATCATGGGGGGAAAGCATGGCAGCTGGAGTTGGAGGCAGCTGCTCACATTGCGGCCTCCATCTGGACTCAGGAAGAGTGCTGGTGCCCAGCTCACTTCCTCTTTTTTATTTAATCCAAGAGTCCAGCCCATGGGATGGTGGTGTCCATATCAACCCTTCCCCTCCCCCTTCCCCAATTTACCCAATCTAGAAACTATTCCATAGGCATGTCCGAAGGTTTTCCCCAGGGTGTGACAAATGCTGTCTAGGTGACAATCCATATTAACCATCACATACTGTAATCCTAGCATCTGAGAATGAGGCAGAAGGGTCAGGAGTTAAGGTCATCCTCAGCTAGATAGCAAGTTCAGGGCCAGCCTGTCATAAGTAAAATGAGGTGCCTCCATGGGTAAAGGGACTTGCTGCCGAGCCTGAGCACCTGAGTTTGGTTTTGGAATCCACACGGCAGAAAGAGACAACTGCAAATTGTCCTTGGACCTCCAGAAGTATGCTGTGGTACACACACACACACACACACACACACACACACACTATACAAATGTTTAAAAATTCTTTTTAAAAGACATCAAAAAAAAAAACCCTGAGCAATTTATAATCTTACTCTTGAAACTGAATCCTTAGTCATTCCTAAGCCGTGACTAACCAACAAAGATGCTTTTATCTTATTTTTTAATTGAATTAAGAAAACACGAATTATAAAATTCTCATTTTCCAAGTAAAAATTAGTATAGCAAATATGATCACTTTATTGATCAGACTGGCCGCTAACTCACAAAGGTCTACCTACCTGTGTCTCGCAGTGCCAGCATCCAAGGCTTGGCCCACCATGCAGGCCAGTGTTCTTTTCAAAGGTGCTTCCAGTGTTTAATTTCTTTGTTGTATGGTTGTGGGTGTGCATGTGCCGTGGTGCAATTTGGGGAGATCAGAGGACAACCCTCAGGAGTTAGTTTCCTCTTGCCACTTTGCAGAATTCGGGGATGGAGCTTAGGTCGTTAGGTCTGCAGGAGAGCCCTCTGCATACTGAGCCGCTGCACTGTCTGCACTGTCGCTCAGATCTGGTCTTAAAGATCAGTTGCAAGCGGCTCTGCTGTTGCTGTCTTAGGAAGCATCGCGCCTGGGACCCTGCGGGATACTGGCACACATGGATCTGAGTAGTGGTCTTCTGAGTCTTTGTCATTGCAGGGCCACATGCAGTGATACTCCAGTTCTGTTCTGAGAATAACTCAGTCAAGGCTTGAGGTCTTTCAGGGCATGAGAGTTTTAAAGCAGTTTGTGCTTTTCCTTTGACAGAGCCGAGAAGCTTCAGCTGCTGAATCACAGGCCAGTGACCGCCGTTGAGATCCAGCTGGTGAGTAGGGCGGGGTGCTGGGCTCCAGGGTTGCTTTGCGGGTTGGAGATGCACAAAGGCAGAGAAGGAACAGGCCAAAGCCTGCACACCCACCCCATGCCGTAAGTGGGGGGGACACCAGAGGCCTCAGCAATTGGGCCTAGTTAATGTGGGCATGAGGCAGTGGGGAGCTAGAAATTTAATTCGGGTCTGGCATCCTGTGTCCCCTGTTCCAGGCCTTCCTGGCCTTTCTGGCTTGCCTGTAGGGGTTAGAGCCAACCAGATGTTGCATAAAACCATTAAACTCAGAGTGTCCCCACACCCACCTTCCCACGTCTTCCTTTCCACCCCACATATTGTCCTCCTCTCCGCCCCCCCTGGGCCAGCCTAACAGAGGCTCTTGTTCTAGCTGATACTCAGCTGTCGCCGTTTCCTGTTGCCCCCACTCTCCTGGTGCTCCCACTCTGCTGGTGCTCCCTCTACTACACAGCATTAATTTCTGTCAACATCTCACAATGCAGCCTGCACTCATTTCGTCCTTCTCCTGCCTCTGCATTTCTGTCCATCCCTGCCCTTCCACACAGGGTCTCAGGCAACCCCACTGGCTCCGAACCCTCCCTCCAAGGCCTGGGATTACAAGCTAGTGCGAGCACACTTGCCTTCCTGGTCACTCTTCTAAAACCATCAATGTGGTTTCATTTCCCTGCATAACAACATTTAGTGGGGCTTCAGCAGGGGGGAGGGACAGAGAGCGAGCGAGTGAGCAGGGGTGTGCTATGGAGAAAGTGAAGATGAGGGCCTGTGAGAGGCTTCTCTCACGAGCTGTGTGGCAGGTTCCTCCTGTTACACGGGCAGAGTGTCAGCAAGCAGTCCTGTCACCGCCAAAAGAGACTGGCTTTGAGAATTGGTAAATTGGTTTCCAGTGCTTGTCTAAGAAATATGCAGCTCTTAGCTGGGTGATTGTGGTGCACGCCTTTAATCCCAGCACTTGGGCAAAGGCAGCAGAACTCTGTGAGTTTGAGGACAGCCAGAACTTCAAGGTTGGTGACTCATGTTTGTAATCCCAATGTTGTAGAGGCAGAGGCTAGAAGATGGCAGTTTGAGGTCAGCCTTGGTCATATAATATAACCCATCTCGAATAATATATAAATAAAATTATAATAAAATAAATATAATAAATAAAATATTAATAAAATAAATATAAAACAAGAACAAACAAACATAAACAAAAGCAGCCAGCTCTTTGTAAAATTTACAAAAAGTATGGAAGTCAATGGCTAAATTACCTCTATGATATTCAAGAATTTCCTATTTACAACATTTCAGAGGTTATAATGTACTTAATTTTTGACTAAAACCTTCATTGTCTTCCTACGGTTTTTTCTGTCCTTCTGAATGCACCCAGAATTAAATTATAAAAATTCCTTCCATTCTGGGGAGCTTCCTGGGGGACTTGGCCCTTATGCTAACCCAGGTCCCCATCTGTGTCCTCATTGTTCTAGACGTTAGACAGACTCAGCTAACAGGAGAGGGGAAGATCAAGAAACCAATCCCTGTCCCTTGGGTTAAAGATCACAGTTGGGTCTCCTCCAGCTTTAATCAGCACCACATGCTATTCGTGGCTGAGTGACAGATGGAGGAGAGACACGAGGATTAGCATGGCCCCATCCCGAGCCTGTGGAAAGCTCTGGCTCTCTTCAGTGAGAGAACTGATCCTGAGTGCTTCGGCCATGTCAGACACGCTCCAAGGGCCTAGCGAGTGTCACTTTCAGTGTTGGAGGAGGACCAAGAGTCTCACCTTTTACCCCAGTGAGTGGCTGGTTGGGTCTGATTAGGACCTTGACATTCCTCTTCTAAGCTGTGTTTCCAGAGACAGATGAGAGGGTGCTTCTTAAGGTCACAAGGTTATGGGAGCACAGAGGGCCCCCCGAAAGCCATCTATAAGCTGAAGACCCCGAGATACTAGAAAATTGGCTCAGTCRAGGCGTGAAGTCCTCAGTATCGAGGAAGCTGATGGTTTAGCAGTATGAAGCCTGACACAGGGCTTGAGCTCAGGGTCTGCGTGTGTCCGACAGCCTAAAGGCCAGAGCCTGAGCTGGGGTGTCCGGGGATGCAGGTGACATGTTCTCCAAGGGACACCGTTGGGGTGAGAATGGTGCTGTCCTGGTCCCCGACATCTGGATGGCGCTCACCTACATTGGAAGTAGACATTCTACACCAAGTCTGTTACCTCACACACAGACTTCCAGAGACACAGCACAGGGGCACCCAGAGCCTTACCAGCTGGCTAGGTGTCCTTTAGGACACAGTCTGGTTGACTTCTGAAATCACCATCACACCCGGCGAGAAGACGGATGGGGTGTTACCTCAGGTGTTTCTCCTACAAACTTGTTTTCCTGCAGCTAGACCATTTTCTAGTCAGATTTTTTTTTCCTTCCCTAGACTTGGTTGCAAAAGCTCTTTGCCAGGGCTTAGAGCAGCATGCTGTCTGCCATAGAGCAAAGGAATGAGGGTTTCACAGACGTTGGAGAGCAGAGGACTGGAGAGCTTCCCTGTGTTAACTACAGCCATGCGCTCTCCCCAGACTCTCAGAAAGCATTGCACTGCCCATGCTTGTTAGGATTCACTCGAGAGCAAGAAGTGCCTCCTCTGGGGTTAGCTGTGGTCCCGTGGTGGCTGTCCACTGACTGGGAGGCTCTGTGAAGAAGTCGGCCTGCTGTGTGGCTCCGGCTTGCTCTGCTGTAGTCTGTTTGGAACAGTCTAGGAGCCCTCTGTGGGTGTGCCAGTGAACCCTGTGAACTCAGGTCACTGCCCTGCACGTTAAGTCCGTGGCTTACTACCCAGTCTCGCAGGCCCTGTGGTGCCCACTGGAGGCCTCACTTTAACTTAGTCCRGGAAGTCGAGGTCTCAGCAGCTATGTGGGCTGCTGGGCCAAATAGCTGGAAGTCATTGCTGTTGCTGTGGCTGAGGTTTTGTAATCCAAAACACATTCTGGGTTTAATCCTGAACCTTATTCCCAGGATATCTCATTTAAGGCCATATTTCATATATATTGTAACATATAAAGTAAAGTGATTGTACACTGTACTTCAGTGTTTTTGGTAAACACTTGCTTTTTTTTTTTTTTTTTTTTTTTTTGTTTTTTCGAGACAGGGTTTCTCTGTGTAGCCCTGGCTGTCCTGGAACTCACTCTGTAGACCAGGCTGGCCTCAAACTCAGAAATCCGCCTGCCTCTGCCTCCCAAGTGCTGGGATTACAGGCGTGCGTCACCACGCCCAGCTTTTTTTTTTTTTTTTTTTTTAACTGCAACCTATCAAATGAGGTCGGAAGTACAATCTTCTATCTACTCTTACCTAAGGAGATGTCACGTTAATGCTCAGAAAGGTTCTGATTCTTAGGCAGTGCAATGGGAGAGATGGCTCAGTGGGTAGAGGACTTGCCCCACAAACTTGAGGACCTGAGTTCAAATCCCCCCAAGTTCACATAAAGCTGGTTGTGCAGTGTCTATAATCCTAGGGCTCCTCTAGGGATGGGTAGCAGAGAAAGGGGAGTCGGTGGAATTCGGCTGTCCTGACATACTCATGCAGGAGGAACAACCAACCACAGGAGACACTGGCTCAGTTAGGTAGGTGAGCACTGTACCCAAGGCTGTCCTCTGACACACACACACACATACACACACACACACACAGTGGCACACTTGCTTGAGCATGCACGTGTGCATACATACACAAAGATTAAAAACTTTGACAAAAATGAAAGTGAAAAGAAGCTTTAAACTGTTTTCAGGTTGAAAGCTTTGGATTTCTGATTACAGCTGCTCAGCCTTAGTTAGCTTTGGGGTCATGTGAGGAGAGCTGCGTCTGGGGCTGGCGGCTTCCAGCGGGGGAGCTGGGAGCAGGAGCGGCTCTCCTGGAGCACTTGGCAGCCTCCAGGGATTAAGAGGGCTTTGTACATGCAGAGATTGGGCTTTCACCAAGAGCTGGCTGCTAGCATTTGGGGTTTTCCGTTCTCATTTGCCTTTATAGTGTGAACAGCTCGCCCACTGGGACTGGAGACCGTTGAGATGGAGCCTTGAGCTGCTGGCCTGTGCTGGGGACCGTGAGGCAGGATGCACTTGCCACTTACCCTGGCGGTCCAAGAGGAGTAATTAAGCTTTCTTTTGAAAGAGAAGATTCTCTTCTGAGTGTATTTCATTTAGCAGAATGCTGGTTAGGTTTCTTTCTGTGCCTGAGAACTGAGAATCTTATGTTTAAAAACCCCTTCCCAACTGTGATTATCCCTGAGGATTTGGGTGTGATAAAAAGGCTTCTTGCTATTACCAAAGTTGGTGGAATTGGAGAGCTATTGCCTTTTTGTTCCGGGCACACCTGGTGACTCCTGATTGGCACCATAGCCACCAGACCTAGGACAGTGATGAGGGCAGGCAGCGACACTGGTTCTTCTCTGCCCAGGAAGGCCTCAGAGGGCCCTGACCCAGCTCACACCAGAGGACTCCATCCTGCTGGACGCATCACATCGGTATCCTAGAAGGAGGTGGCATTGAGCTTGAAGAGCTGGTGCCTGCTCCCTGAGGCGCAGACGGAGCTGCTCTCGCAATGCCGTGTCTCCGTTACTCAGTCTGCCATTGGCTTGGCTACAGGGTTTAGGGCTCTGCACTTCTCTACCTCCCAAAGTGCCCTGGTCACTGTGGTCCCAGYGTGGCCCTCCTCGGTGGAGCTCTACAGAGATGCTTTGGCCAGGTTGTTAACTGGCCACGTTTGCCAGTTACTCATGAGTTTACAGTCTTCCCTGTGGACTAAACAGTCAAATCAGGTATTTCCCTCCAAATCCCTTTCCTCTTTGGGGGCACACTGTGTTGAATTGCTGCTATTAATTTTTTGTGTCTGATATTAAAACATGATGCTTTTTTTGAGATAAGGTTTCGTGTAGCCTAGGTTTGCCTCACACTTAATATAGTAGTTGAGGTTGGGCAGATCCTCCTGCCCCTACCTCACAAGTTCTGGGACTCAGGCATGTATCAGCATACCTGAATAAAAATGCATTTTTAGAGATTTGTTTCTTTTTTCATTTCTTAAATTATTTAAAAACATTTTCTACCTATATTTTGATCATATTCTAACTTCATGTTCTTTCTTTGTCTCAAAGGAAAAAGAAACACAATCCCACAAAAGTCAAAACAAACAAACAAACCCCGATAAGACAAAAATTACCAACTAAAACAAAAAGCATAAAAACCATGAAGTCTGTTTTATGTTGGCCCGATTCTGGGGCGTGGGGCTGCCTCGGAGGGTGACTGAGAGGCCCAGTGTCACTTGATTGGAGAAAACTGCTTTTCCTTTTCCTTTTCCCAGTAGGCTTCAGCTGCATAGCTGATTAGCGGCTGGACTTAGGGTGTGTGTGTGTGTGTGTGTGTGTGTGTGTGTGTGTGTGTGTGTGTGTCCGTCCGTCCTTCCGTCCCTGCCACCTTCTCCATGATGGTTATCCCTGTGCAGGTGTGTGTGTGCTGTCACAGACTCTGAGTTCTTAGGTTCTGAGAGCCACCTCTGGCTCTCGCAATCTTTCCACCCCTCTTCAGCAATTCAGCGTAGATCCCTGAGCCTCGACGGGCGGGGTTYGATAAGGTCAGCTCTTGCAGGGCTGAGTGCTCCAGAGCCTCCCGCTCTCTGCACGCTGTGCACTTGTGGATCCCTGTGTATTCCTATCTACTCCAAGAAGGAGCCTCGCTGATGGTGCTTGAGTGATGTGTTAATCTATGGGGTAGAGCGGTGTGTCATTAGGAGTCATTTTACTGCTACGTTCCTTTAGCAGAATAGTTGCAGTAGGTTTCCCATAGGACCATGACCTTTGTAGTCTCAGGTCCCTGGCCACGTTGGCAGTGTCACATGGAGTGGATATTAAATCCAATCAACAGGCAGTTGATCCCTTCCATAACATTTCTGCTCCTCTTGTACCAGTCAGTGTACCTGGCAGGCAGGCTCCATGGCYGAGTGACTGTTAGTGACTACTTCTCTCCTCTGGCAGCATGTATCTACCTGCTAGTGCTGTGCAGGTGAGTCAGTCAGTGTGAAGCTTCTAGTTGGGCAATAGCTCTGTGTCTCCATGCCGCAGAGCATAAGTAAGTGGTATCTTCAGCAATAGGGCCTCACCCTCAGGTTGTGGCAGTAACCAGTAGCCCTGGAAATACCCTGTGATTTGGGGGACCGCTGTAGCCAATGACTCATCAAGAAGTAACCCATTCCTGGCACCGGGGTTTTGAGTGGTCCCTAAGATGTCTACTTTGGAATTTCTTTATACTGTGTAGACATTTTAGGGAGCATCTACAACAACGGGTTTCATAAGGCCTCTAGTGTGCTCCACGTTCCTTCCTCTACCCTGCCCCGACTCCCATTTTAGTTTCTCCTTCATCTCTTTTGTTGATGTTTTGTTTGTATTTATTTGACACAGGGTCTCTCTACATAGCCCTGGCTGTCTTGAAACTCACTATATAGATCCGGCTGACCTCAAACTCACAGAGATCTACCTGGCTCCGTCTCCTGATTAAAGGCATGTGCCACATGCCTGGCCCTCCGTGGGTATTCTAAATGAAAGACACATATTAAAGCTTAAAGCTAACATGCACATATGAGAGAAAACATTCAGTGCTTGTCTGGGTTACCTTACTTGGGATGATTGTTTCTAGCAGTATGCATTCCTATGCAGATTCCTTTAGAATTTTCCATTGCTTAAATAGGCCACGTTTTCATTATCTGTTCATCGATTGATGGACAACTAGGCTGTTTCTAGTTTCTGGCTATCATGTATGGAGCAGCAATGAATGTGGGTGAACAAGCGTCTCTATAGTAAGATGTAGAGTCCTGTGGCTCTATGCCCAGCACTGGTATCTCTGGATTGTGAGATATGTCAATTTTTGACTTTCTGAGGATCCTCCACACTGATTTTCATAGTGGCTTTATCACTTTGCACTCCGTCGATGGAAGGGCATTCCACTTTGCCTGCGCGGTCACCAGCGTCTGCTGTCATTTGTTGTATTGATCGTGGGCATTCTGACTGAGGTGAGGTGGAACCTCAAAGCAGTTTTAGTTTGCAGTATTTCCCTGATGGCAGAGTGTGCTGACTCTTTCTTCAGTAAGTGTTTCCCAGCCATTCATGCTGTCTTTTGATCTCTGTTTAGTTCTGTGCCCCATTTTTAAAAATTGGGTGTTTTCTCGGTCTTTAGTCTTTTTAGTTCTTTGCATGTTCTGGGTACTATTCCCCTATCACTATGTATAACTAATGAAGATTTTGTGTATAATTAGTAAAGACTTTTTCCATGCTGTAGGCTACTGCTTTGTTCACATAATGGTGTTCTCTATTGCTTGTTAGCTTCCTGAAGTAACATTTACTAATTGTTATTATTAATACCTCTGGTATCGGTATCCTGTTCAGAAAGTCCTTTCCTATGCCGAGTTGAAGCCTGTGCCCTGTTTGACTTCGGTCCGATTCAGGGTGTCTGGGTTTACGTTGCACTCTGTAACTGATCCCATTTGGAGGTGGAGTTTTGTGCAGGGTGGTAGGTATGGATCTATTTTTATCTTCTGCATGCAACTATCCAGTTTGATCTGCACCATTTGTTGAAAATGCAGTGTATATTTTTGGCTTGTTTGTCAAAAATCACTGTCTGCTGATATGTGCAAATATGCCTGCATCTTCAATTCTATTTCATTGATGAGCATGTCTGTCTTTATGTCAGTGCCATGCTGTTTTTATTATTATAACTGTAATACAACTTGAAATATGGGATGGTCTTGTCTTATTCTGATGGGTTTGCTCTTATATGTAACTTGGTCTTTTCCCTCGAAGCTTTTAATATTCTTTCTTTGTTCTGTATGCCTTTTGTACCTGATAGGTATTTCTTTCTTTGGACTGGGGAATTTTTCTTCTATAATTTTGTTAAAATAAATTTCTGGGCCTTTATAGTTATTGTTTGTAGATTTTGTATTTTCATAATGTTCCAGATTTCGTGGATGTTTAATGCCTAGATTTTAATTTTTTAAATTCTTTTTTAGATTTAATTTTTTATTTGACTTAGCTACCCATTTCTTTTATCTTGTCTTCAAGACCTGAACTCTGCCTTCTGTGTCTTTCAATCTGCTTGCTTGGCTCACCTCTCAGCTTCGCGTTTGACTTCCTGAGGTTTTCGTTTCGGGTTTTATTTCAGTCTGGCTTCTCTTTAGTGATCTCTTTCTTTATTAAATTCTACTTCCACATCCCAGATTGTTCTTTCCTTCAGTCATCTGGGTGTTTTCACGGTCTTCACTAAGACATCCACTTACATCCTCTCTAAGGGCCTTCAACATATTTATAATTGTTGTTCTGAAGTTCTTGTCTTGAGCTTCAGTGACATTGTCTAGTACAGCAGGGCCTAGGGCCTGGTGCAGTCGGGTTGCTGGCTTCTGGAGGAGTCATACATATTGTCTTGGTTGTTCCTGTTATGGAGTCATGCCGCTGCTGAGGTCTCAGTGTGGATATTTGGTCTTGTCTTTGTTTGGTGGGTGTTCTGTTCTTAGTTTCTGTTGCCCCAGTCTTTGACCTAGCCAGGTGCAGTGGCTGTGGGGTCCCTGGTAGATAGCATGTCTATGGGGAGTCACAGGAATGGGGGTGTGCCAGGGGGAATGGCCTCACAGTGCTGACCCAGTTCTTCCCTGCTGCCCCTTTCAGCCATTCCTTCTAAAAACTGGTTCCTGTTGAGTAAAGAGGTTTTATTTGTGTTAAAGATGTAGCTCAGTTGCTAGAGTGGCAGCTTAGCCGGTACAAGGTCTGGAGTTCCTTTCCTGGCACTGGACAAATCCAGCCTGGTGGCCTGCATCTGATAATCTCAGCACTTGGAGGGTGGTACAGCAAAATCAGAAATTCAAGGCTATCCTTGACTATGTGGCAAGTTGGAGACCAGCCTGGGCTACTTGAGACCTTATCTAAATTGATGAAACAAAAGAACCTGCAGAAAATGGTTTTGCTCAGGACAGTCCCTACTTGGAACACCCAAAACCATTCTCTGACTGTAGAAACCATTTGGCCGAGTGGGGGTGTTGTGTGCACCTGGGGTGTGCTCTTGGACATGCCTTGTGTGATGTCTTTAAGTCGACGATACTGTGTCTGTAAGAGGAGGCAGTCGGACTGCCTCCTCTTTAGGATTGGAACGCGATCCTTGTATTACTTCCCCACATTTGCCAGGGTTCTGTCTGGAACACACCTTTGCATCAGTCACCAGATTTCAGAGTGCCGTAAGGCAGCCTCCATCCAGGAAGTATTTGTCACATGCTCGTGCCTCCACGTGAGCCTAGTCTCTGAATACTTGGCAGTGCATTTAAAGATATGCTTTTATGAGGATGGAGAAGTAAGAGCACTTGCTGCCCTTCCAGAGGACCCAGGTTCCGTTCCCAGCACCCACATGGCTCCCAACCATCTTTAACTCCAGTTGTAAGGGATCCAGTGTGCTCTTCTGGTATTAGCAGGCAATAGACACATGTACACATGTAGGCAAAATTCTCGTAAATATAAAAAATACAAATAAATTTAACACTGTAAAGAGTATTTTCTCTTTATGTGTACATGCGCCTTGTCTTGTGTGTGTGCCCCTATATGTGTGCATGTGGCCTGCAGAGGCCAGAGGAGGCTGTTGGATTCCTTGGAGCTGGAGTTGCAGGTGGTTATGGGCTGCCATGGGTGCTGGGAACCCGACCCATGTCCTCTGCATCAGCAGCCAGTGCTCTTAAGCACTGAGCTGTCGCCTCTTCAGCTTCTCTTTTCCTATTTACTCATTAGACTCCTGTTCTGCATTCTTCACAGACAAGTAGGTCCATGTGGATTGTGTTACCTGGCTTTCTTTTGCTCTAACAAAATACTGGAGGCAATCAACTTACAAAGAAGAAAGGTTTATTTTGTCTCATGGTCTCAGATTCACTCCAAGTACATATGGTCCTGTTGCTGTGGGCCTGTGACAATGATCATGCCATGAACTGTTCACCTTGAGAAACTAGAAGCCAAAAGAAGAAAGGCCAGGGTCTCTACCCCAGGATCCTGAATCTGCCCTCTAAGCCCCACCCACTAACAGTTCTTCCGTCTCTCAGTAGTGCCATAGGCTAGGGACCAAACCGTACACACGGCATCTGAGGGACATTTAGGATCCACACAACAATGTAGCATGTGTTGACTCGGAGGCTTTCCGTCTGGGAATGCCAGGCTGGGAGTCCAGTTCTGCTGCTTGCTAGGATTGTAGTGAGTGTTGAAAGAGATCGTGCTTGTAAAATTCCTAGTGTGGCTACAGGCACACAGGAGGCCCCTACAGAGTTCTGGTGAGCGGCAGGGGTGAGGAGAACTAGTCGAAGACAAACTGTGTGAGCYGGGGATAGAAACCGTGCGGCCCGGGGAAGCGAGTGAGTGGGCGCACCACTCCAGTGACAGAGGTGCTTATGTGAAACCCGAAAGCTTACCTAGGGCCACGTCACCCCCAAAAGGCGAATTTCTTTACCCCCAAAAGGCGAATTTCTTTTGCACATCCAACATATTCACACATGAATGGGAACGGAAATAGAGAAGTGAGGATTTTCCTTTATTTAAAGAAATACAAGCTGGGCGTGGTGGCATCCACACCAGTGCCCAATCCCGTTGCTCAGGAGGCAGAGGCAGGCAGATTTCTGTGTGTTGGAGGCCAGCTTGGCTTGGTCTAGGATTTGAACTGGTGTCATCCCACTGTGGATCTTAGATGAGGCCCTGCCTGGCTCAGGACCAAGGGCTGGACTGGCACTGTGGGCGGCATGGCTGGGGCGGGCCATGGCCGGGAGGCTCCCTTCCTAGCCTCTGACAGGCTTCCTTTCCCTTGTAGATGGTAGAGGAGAGTGAAGAGCGGCTCACAGAGGAGCAGATTGAAGCCCTGCTGCACACCGTCACTAGCATTCTGCCTGCAGGGCCCGAGGACGAACAGAGCAARAGCACGAGCAGTGACGTGGCGATGGAAGAGGAGGAGCCAGTGTAGACTGCACAGCTCACCAGGCTGTTGAAGATCAGAGAATCCCAGCCTTGGGTGTTTCTGTGAGAGTGTTTCGAGAGAGATCCTTATTTTGACTCCTGGTTCTGGTCCAAGGTCAGAGGGCATCTGGGTATGGCCCTCTTGTTACCAGAGTGTTCAGGTAGCATAGGCTAGCACATTACAAACCATGCGAAAGCCTTTGTTTATTTGTTTTCAGAGTTCTTGCAGTCCATTCTGTCTGTCACAGTCAGACATTTTGTGATTCTTCTGCCTCAGCCTGGTCCACACAGCTAGTTCCATACCAGCCGGCGCCACACAGTGAGACCCTGTGTCATAAAAACAAAAAAACAAAAAAAAAAAAAAACCCAAGAAAATAGTGTGTGCAACATGTTAGTGTGTGTGGTGGGGAGGGGAGGAGGTTATTCCTTTTGGGTGTTTGGAGACCTCTTTTAAGAAGCCTTTCTGGTTTGAGTTGTGAGTGTGTGTGTGTGTGTGTGTGTGTGTGTGTGTGTGTGTGTG
>BDUI01000469.1:72076-83952 GCA_002335545.1 Apodemus speciosus | reverse complement strand
GGGAAGATTTTGATAGCAGCATGTGGTGTGTGGTGTGACATTAACCACAGCAGAACGCAATTGCAAATTGAAGCATAGAGTGGCAAGAGGAAGACAACACATCCCAGGGGGAGGAGTCCCCATGACTGAGCTAAGTAGAGGAACCGTCCCCGTCCATAACCTACCTCTGCGGGTTCAGATGCCTGTTGCATTTCCCACAGTGAAAGCCAACCATGGTGGAACCTCCTGTTTTCTGTTGGGAACTGAGAGCTCAGTCCCAGGCTGATCGAGTTCTGAGGTGCTCCATGGAGGACTAACAGACCCCTAGGAGACAGAGCAAGCGTGGAAGTGGGGGTGTGGGGGGTGTGAAGGGGTAGATGGGGAGTTTATTGGTGCATGATCCCAGACGGAAATGAGTCTTATTTAAAAACCGCCCCCCAGCCGGGCAGCAGAGGTGCATGCTTTTAATCTCAGTCCTCAACAAGTAGAGCCTGGCAGATCTCTTTGAGTTTCAGAGGGAAGAGATTGGGTGTGAGAGGTCAGCTGGGCCTATTGTCTTCATTTGCATAAAATTGGCTTTCAGAGCACAACACGTCCTGTGTTCAATTATATACCTCTTTGTGACTAATCTTGCACAAAGAGCCCCAGCTCAACCATCTAGATCAGTCAAGATCTAGAACCCGAGTGTCATGACTTTCTTTACTGGCTTACAACATCTCTCCTTGGCCAGCAAATAGGCCTTGATCACTGCTTTAGATCTGCTGTTTGGAGATGCCACAATCAAATAATAAACCGAGGGCTGGAGAGATGGCTCAGTGGTTAAGAGCACTGGCTGCTCTTCCAGAGGTCCTGAGTTCAATTCCCAGCAACCACAGGGTGGCTCACAACCATCCGTAATGTAATGGGATCCTATGCCCACTTACTGTGTGCATGAAAACAGCACTTATATACATAAATCCATCTTTCGAGGCAATCCTAGCTCTTCCTGGAGACCAGCGCTGGACTTTTGGACTTGAGGGAACTCGGTGGCCCTGAGAAGGCCCTCATGGACGCTCAGGAATGTCCCCTCCCTCGTTTAACACTGCTCAGCCATTTGTTGAAAGTGCCTGGGGGAGGGAGGGGGGGAGAAGTCACTAACAGAAATCCCCCTGTCCTGTTCATCGTTTTCTCAAGGTATGTATGAGCCTCAGTTTTGAAGACCAAGGCCCCTGCAGAAACGGGTACAATTTACCACCACCCTGCCCCCCACACAGTGGAGTGTGGCCACTTCCCTGGCTAAGCTCATCTGGACACTTAGTCACTTCCAGGACTGATGGCGCAGATGAGTTCTGAGGTTCCCAGTTTGCCAGAGCTGCTACAGCAAGGGTTCTCAATCTGTGGGTCRCGACCCCCCTAAGACCCTGAGATATTTGTTACAATTTCTAACTAGCAGTTATGTAATTAGTTATGAAGTAGCAACAAAAGTAATGAGATGACTGGGGATCACCACATATGAGGAACTATTAATAAAGGGTTGCAGCTTTAGAAAGGTTGAGAACCAGTGGGCTAGTTGTTTCCCTAAGTCTCTGGTCTGCCTCTTAACGAAAGGGTGTGCTCACCCATGCTGAGGGTCTGCCCTGGCCCACTGATAATGCCTTACCCTTTGGAAATGACCTTCTGGAAATGTAAGTCTTCCCGGTCAACCCAAACAGCAGAGTCCAAGATCAGGTTGCCACAGAGATTACCTTCATTCCCCCTCGTACAGATCAGTAGTTACCCTGCCTAGCCAGTGAGAACTTGAAGCGCACAGACTCTAGGAAGTGGCAGGACAGCTTCCTTAGGTAAGCACCGTGCTCCCAGCTGTTTCGAAAGCTAAGGTGGGAGGATCGTTGATCCCAAGTGTTTGGGGCTAGCCTAGGACAACAAACAAGCAAGTTTTGCCTTTTTGCCTTTTAGCCTAGAAATGTGGTTTACTGTAGAATAAGCCGAGGCCCATTCAAGGGTGAGAGTAGAAAGGGACCCAAGGGACCATTGTTGAGGAAAACAATGGCCAGAGACAAAGATCTGTCAGGTCCCTCTGTAGACCAGGCTAGACTCAGAGGTCTACCTGCCTCTGCCTCCCAAGGGCTGGGTTTGAAAGTACTTGCATTATGCTTGGATTATTGCTTTTTTTTTTTTTTTTAAGATTTCTGTGTGTATGGGCGTTGTCTGAACCACGTGTATAATATACCAGCCAGGTATAAAGTAGCTGAGACTGAAGTTACAGATGGTCTTGAGTTGCTGTCTGTGCTCAGTAGCAAACCTGGGTTTTCTGGAAGAGGGTGTGGCCCTGTTGGAGTAGGTGTGTCACTGTGGGTGTGGGCTATCAGACACCACTCCTAGCTGCCTGGAAGTCAGTCTTACAGAGGCCTTCAGATGAAGATGTAGAGCTCTCCGCTTCTCCTGCACCATGCCTGTCTGGATGCTGCCATGTTCCTGCCTTGATGATACGGGACTGAACCTCTGATCCTGTAAGCCAGTTCCAATTAAATGCTGTCCTTATAAGACTTGCCTTGGTCATGCTGTCTGTTCACAGCAGTAACACCCTAACTAAGACACCCTCCCTTTTTTAAGACACTCACTGTGGAGCTGTGGTTGTCTTTGAACTTCTGGTCCTGCCTGTACTGCTCAGAGTAAGGGATGTACAGGATTATGTGCCTGGCTTTTTCCCCCCTCCCCCCTTTTTTTCCTCCTTTCAGTGCTGGGGATCCAACTGACAACCCTGCATAATATGTCAAGTAAACACTCTTATACCAAACCACACCCTCAGGCTGAAACCCTGAAGGTTTGTTTGTTTTGCTAAGACGGGCTTTCTCTGTGTAGCCTGGCTCTCCTAGGACTTGCTCTTTCTATCAGGCTAGCCTTGAACTCACAGAGATCTGCTGCTTGCCTCTGCTTCCTGGGTAGGGGGATTAAGGGTGTGCCCCACTCTCCCCAAGGCATAAGCCCTCTTAACTAAAAGGAAACTTAAAGCTCTGCTCTTAAAGGGCTCCGCACTTTATAGCCCTTATGTTTCCGTCTGACTTTCCCTTTGGAAGCAGGCTCTCACGTAGCCCAATGTGGTCTTAGCCTTGAAATTCAGTTGAGTTCCGGGATCACTTGAGGGCTCTACCTTGACAGTGATTTATTGTCCTTGTCCCTGAGAGAGATGTCTATAAGGTTGGGGAAGGCTGGGCTCCTGGGACAGTGAGTGACTGGGAGGGTGACCTTCCTGGCCAGTGATAGCTTGCTGGCTGGGCCATAGGTCTGGGAAGGCCTGAGCTAGTGGAATTGCAGTCCTCTAGAGCTAACTGTACGTATACACTGGGCATTTTGACATGTTCGGGGGTGCGTCCAGGGTGTGGCCTCCCCCAGGGATAGATTTCCAAGGGTTGAGCTCTTCACTCTGACTCAAGATTTCTACCCTCCTGTGTGAACCTTTGGCTTTATGAAGCTCTCTCTCTCTCTCTCTCTCTCTCTCTCTCTCTCTCTCTCGCAAGTGTTTCTCTGTAGCCCTGGCTGTCCTGGGATTCTCTCTGTAGACCAGGCTGGCCTTGAACTCTGAGATCTACCTCCCTCTGCCTCTTGAGTGCTGGGATCAAAGGCCACCACCATCTCCCAGCAACACTGTCTTCTTACCTGGGTTTTCCCACCAGTTTGTTTTGGGCTTGGCATGTTTACAACCCTTAACTTCCATTTATCCTTTAGTTTTTCCCTTCCTGCCCTTCAGCTTTCTCTCTCCCCCACCTCCTTCCTTTTCCTTCTTCTGATTTCCCTTCTCTGTGTTTTTGCTTGAATTTTTTTTTTTTAATTTGAGAACAGGATCTTACTGTGTAACCCAAGCTAGCTCCAAACTTGTAAGAATCCTCCTGCCTCTGCCTGCTACGGGCTGGGATGACACTCTTGTCTATCACCCTTGCACATCACCTCACACGGAGTCCACGCGTGAGGAGGATGCTGAGAAAGGGAGTAGTTACCCTGAGTAGTACTGCTGCCTCTCCACTCGCCTCTGGAGCATTCTTGTTAGCCGTGAACTTCCATTTCTTAGGTGAACACCTGCTTCTAAAGTCTAGAAAACTAACAATGTTCCTATAGAATGAATACACTGGGGTTGTCTACGAGGTAAGTAGCCAGAATTGTACTTCTATCAAAGTTCTCACACTCCCCAACACAAAAAGAACAGCATGAACGGGCTTTGGATCAGGGCAGCTTAACCAGTGAACTGCAAGGATTTCTGCCCAGTCGTTCAGTAAAACAGCCAGAGATCCCGGGGTCCACCTGGGTCAGCTTTCTGTTAGGTGAAAGGCTGGAGAGGTGGAGTCTGCCCTTCCTTCTCGAGGACCCAATGCTCTTCTCGAGGACCCAGTGACCTTCTCGAGGACCCAAGGTTGGTTCCTAGCACAGAGGTTAGGAGGATCATAACCACTCGTGACTCCAGCTCCAGGGGATCTGATCTCCAGTAGTGGCAGTACTCATCAATCCCCTGCATTCACACACACGTACCTACACTCTAATGAATGAATGGATGAATGAATGCATGAATGGATCGATGAATGAATGAATGAATGATTTTTTTTGAGACAGGGTTTCTCTGTATAGCTCTGGCTGGCCTGTAGACCAGGCTGGTCTGGAACTCAGAAATCCACCTGCCTCTGCCTTCCAAGTGCTGGGATTAAAGGTGTGCGCCACCACTGCCCAGCATGAAACTTTTTTTTTTTTTTAACTACCTGAGATAATCATCTTAGAGAACGGTTTGATTTTGAGCCTGAGACAGAGCACAGCCATTCAGTCTGATATACCAATGATCTAAAACACATTCTCAACCTGGGGATCATGACCCCACTGAGGGAAAAGTTAAACGACCTTTTCCCAGGTCACCTAAGACCATCAGAAAGCACAAATATTTACCTCAGGATTCACAACAATAGCCAAATTAGTTACAAACGTGGCAACAGAATGATTTTGTGGTTGATGGTCACCGCACTCTGAGAAACTTTGTATTAAAGGATCGCAGCATTAGGAAGGTTGAGAACCACTGATCTCTAACCTGATAGGCCCCTCCTCCTACAGTTTCTGTCACCATTTTGGCAGTGTCAAGCTGGACACAGGTCTCATCTTTTGTCCCCCAGACATGGCTCATGTTGCCTGGCTGGTTTTGAAAGCTTAGGATTGCATACTTTTCTTGCCTTCAGAGAAACCAGGATTATGGCTGCAGACCGCTTTACCCAGATTAGGGACCACGCCTCTAACGGCCATTTAAAAAGGACATTTGAGATCCAAGGCAGATTATTGTAAATAATCTTCCACCGGACACCAAACAGAACCAGGGCCTCTGTGTATCAGGGGAAAACCCAGCCAACTGCGTGAAAGACTTCCTGACTGGAGGTGGAAACTGGAGTAGAAACTGGAATCAGATCCCATGGAAATTTTTCAGTGTTTTCTGCCCTCCATGTTATGATTCACCCTCCAGTAGTGCATGGCTTAGAGAACACTCCTAGTTGTGATAGCCTGGAATTTGATTTTGAATTTGAGTTGGTTTGTTTTTTGAAAAAGCTGGTCTTGTATACCCTAACCTGGCCAAAAACTTGCTGTCCAGCGGCCAAAGGTAAACTTTGAACTCCAGATGTTCCCAACCGCTTCCCTTGGGATAGAACGACAAGTGTCACTCTATCGTGTTTTATTTGTTCTGGTTCACACTGTTATTTGATTGGCCTGGAACTCATGGCGGTCCTCCTGCCTCAGCCTCCTGAATGCCAGGATGACAGTTGTGAGGCACCATACCTCACCTTTAATTTATTTTCAGACAGGGTCTCATGTGTCCCAGGTGGGGCCTTCCTGCACTTCCTTAGATAGACCCGTGCATTCCGCTGTTCTGTACTGTGTATGTATGTGTGATGGTTTGTATATGCTTGGCTCGGGTGTGGCCCTGTTGGAGTAGGTGTGTCACTGTGGGCGTGGGCTTTAAAACCCTCCTCCTAGCTGCCTGGAAGTCAGTATTCTGCTAGCAGCCTCCAGATGAAGATGTATAACTCTCAGCTCCTCCTGCACGATGCCTGCCTGGATGCTGCCATGCTCCCACCTTGATGATAATGGACTGAACCTCTGAACCTGTAAGCCAGCCCCGATTAAATGTTGTCCTTATAAGAATTTCCTTGGTCATGGTGTCTGTTTGCAGCAGTGAAACCCTAACTAAGACGGCATGTGGAACAGTATTCTCAACATTGGGGAGTATTGTAAAATCAAAATATTAACTCTGAAAAACCATGGGAGATGCTCTATGCAGCATCAAGTATTCTGCATAAGATTTGAGTTCTTTGTGCATCTCATTAGAGTGCAAATTTGCCTTCATCTTTTATAAATGGTAAAATTATATATACGCATGTATATAATGCATATGTATATGTACTATATACACATATATACATATACACATTTGTGCATATATCTGTACACATATACATACATACATATACATACACACATATCTGTATATCACACACTAAAGAATTATTCTCAAATTATTTTATGATTTATTTTTAGTAAATGTTTAGCTTGTGAACTATCCATATACCCAGTTAAATAAAATGTCAAGCCCCACCCCTAGGGATCAGGAGTAAAAAAAAAATTTTAAGAAGCCTTGGTGTAGAGTTGGAATAGAGGCCAAAGGAAGAAAGAATTCCTTTCTCNTTTTTTTTTTTTTTAACTACCTGAGATAATCATCTTAGAGAACGGTTTGATTTTGAGCCTGAGACAGAGCACAGCCATTCAGTCTGATATACCAATGATCTAAAACACATTCTCAACCTGGGGATCATGACCCCACTGAGGGAAAAGTTAAACGACCTTTTCCCAGGTCACCTAAGACCATCAGAAAGCACAAATATTTACCTCAGGATTCACAACAATAGCCAAATTAGTTACAAACGTGGCAACAGAATGATTTTGTGGTTGATGGTCACCGCACTCTGAGAAACTTTGTATTAAAGGATCGCAGCATTAGGAAGGTTGAGAACCACTGATCTCTAACCTGATAGGCCCCTCCTCCTACAGTTTCTGTCACCATTTTGGCAGTGTCAAGCTGGACACAGGTCTCATCTTTTGTCCCCCAGACATGGCTCATGTTGCCTGGCTGGTTTTGAAAGCTTAGGATTGCATACTTTTCTTGCCTTCAGAGAAACCAGGATTATGGCTGCAGACCGCTTTACCCAGATTAGGGACCACGCCTCTAACGGCCATTTAAAAAGGACATTTGAGATCCAAGGCAGATTATTGTAAATAATCTTCCACCGGACACCAAACAGAACCAGGGCCTCTGTGTATCAGGGGAAAACCCAGCCAACTGCGTGAAAGACTTCCTGACTGGAGGTGGAAACTGGAGTAGAAACTGGAATCAGATCCCATGGAAATTTTTCAGTGTTTTCTGCCCTCCATGTTATGATTCACCCTCCAGTAGTGCATGGCTTAGAGAACACTCCTAGTTGTGATAGCCTGGAATTTGATTTTGAATTTGAGTTGGTTTGTTTTTTGAAAAAGCTGGTCTTGTATACCCTAACCTGGCCAAAAACTTGCTGTCCAGCGGCCAAAGGTAAACTTTGAACTCCAGATGTTCCCAACCGCTTCCCTTGGGATAGAACGACAAGTGTCACTCTATCGTGTTTTATTTGTTCTGGTTCACACTGTTATTTGATTGGCCTGGAACTCATGGCGGTCCTCCTGCCTCAGCCTCCTGAATGCCAGGATGACAGTTGTGAGGCACCATACCTCACCTTTAATTTATTTTCAGACAGGGTCTCATGTGTCCCAGGTGGGGCCTTCCTGCACTTCCTTAGATAGACCCGTGCATTCCGCTGTTCTGTACTGTGTATGTATGTGTGATGGTTTGTATATGCTTGGCTCGGGTGTGGCCCTGTTGGAGTAGGTGTGTCACTGTGGGCGTGGGCTTTAAAACCCTCCTCCTAGCTGCCTGGAAGTCAGTATTCTGCTAGCAGCCTCCAGATGAAGATGTATAACTCTCAGCTCCTCCTGCACGATGCCTGCCTGGATGCTGCCATGCTCCCACCTTGATGATAATGGACTGAACCTCTGAACCTGTAAGCCAGCCCCGATTAAATGTTGTCCTTATAAGAATTTCCTTGGTCATGGTGTCTGTTTGCAGCAGTGAAACCCTAACTAAGACGGCATGTGGAACAGTATTCTCAACATTGGGGAGTATTGTAAAATCAAAATATTAACTCTGAAAAACCATGGGAGATGCTCTATGCAGCATCAAGTATTCTGCATAAGATTTGAGTTCTTTGTGCATCTCATTAGAGTGCAAATTTGCCTTCATCTTTTATAAATGGTAAAATTATATATACGCATGTATATAATGCATATGTATATGTACTATATACACATATATACATATACACATTTGTGCATATATCTGTACACATATACATACATACATATACATACACACATATCTGTATATCACACACTAAAGAATTATTCTCAAATTATTTTATGATTTATTTTTAGTAAATGTTTAGCTTGTGAACTATCCATATACCCAGTTAAATAAAATGTCAAGCCCCACCCCTAGGGATCAGGAGTAAAAAAAAAATTTTAAGAAGCCTTGGTGTAGAGTTGGAATAGAGGCCAAAGGAAGAAAGAATTCCTTTCTCTCTCCAAAATTGAAGTCCAGTTCTTCTTGGCTTACAGAGTGGCAGGGAAGTCTCCAAGTGCTTGCTTGGGGCCACTGCAGTATAAAATCAACAAAGAACAGTTCTGGTTAATCTCAACACTCCTTGGTGCAGGACCCAACACACCTCGAGGTAGGCAAATGCCTGTCTGTGCCATGTTTCACCAGCGCCCCCTACCGACAAAGAGGAATATAACATTAAAAATGATCCCCTCCTGAAAAAGCAATGAAAGGCGAATTTGGAACCGAGAGACAATCCTGTTGATAACAATCCTGTAATAGCTATCCCTGATTGTCAGCTTGTCTAGTTCTGGAATGAACTACAATCCAGAATTGGAGGGCACACCTGTGATCCAGATCTGACCTGGATCTTGACATGGAGATCTTGAGGAACAGTAACTATGAAAAGCTGAGGGAAAGGTAGTACTTGCCTTTAATCCCAGGACACTGAGGCAAGGAGATGTCTGAGTCCAAGGTCAGCCCAGGACAAAGCAAGTCCCAGATCCAGGCGTGGTAGATCTTTAATCTGGGCCACGCCTTCCGCTGAAGCCCACATAAGGACATTGGAGGAAGGAAGATGAGCCCGCTTCTCCAGGATCCCAGCTTCTACAGAAGACCGGCTGGAACAACTAGCCCCCTGGGACTGGGCAACTACTAGATTATTGGATTTACAATCCACAGCTGCCCATTGCTGGACTGCAGAATGTAAGTCATCACAGTAAACCCCTCAATATAGAGTGACTCTAGAGAAGCCTGACTAATACATATCCCGTTTATACGTCTGTTGACCCAGTTTTATAATCTTATCTTTCCTCAGATGTGAATGAAATGCTATACCCAAATTACCTGTTAATATCACTGCTTGCATGGCTACTTAAGAATGGACCTGCACACTTTCCCCTACTCTTCTGCATCCATCTCCGTCACTTGTTAGCACCGTTCACCAAAGTCATCTGAACCCCATCTGTCCTCTCATCCCTACACATAGTCCATCGTTGACTGCTGTGGCATCTCCTACAGGTAGCTTGAATCCATTCATATTACCTGTGAAACCTTCCAACTGCATTGCTCCAGATACCTCTTGGTTTGGCTGAGCCCCCAATTACCTCCTGAATTAGCTCCCTTTCCCAATTCTGCAGCCAAATACCTGCCAGGAACAGCTCGCAGGAGCAGGTACTTATTTTGTCTTATCTCCGGGAAGGTTTAGTTCATCAGCACAGAGAGCTGAGGGTCTCTTGCTGTGTCATCCTGCCTGGCCTGAACTTTGTACAGACCAGGCTCACCTCAAACTTGCAGTGATCGCCGGGCAGTGGTGGTGCACGCCTTTAATCCCAGCACTTGGGAGGCAGAGGCAGGCGGATTTCTGAGTCCAAGGCCAGCCTGGTCTACAGAGTGAGTTCTGGGACAGCTAGGGCTACACAGAGAAACCCTGTCTCAAACAAACAAACAAAAAAAACCCAAACAAACAAAAAAACTTGCAGCGATCCTCCTGCCTCCACTACCTGACTCCTATATATAATCCTGGGGTCACATGTGCACCATCATGCCTAACTCGCAGTTTTCCTTTCTTTTTAAAAAATGTATGTATATGAGTGTTTTGCGTGTATGTGTAGGTATGACATGGGTACCTAGTACCTTCAGAAGATGGTGTCAGATCACCTGGAACTGGGCTTACAGATGGTTGAAAGCCACCATTTGGGTTTGGGAATAGAGCTTGGGTACACTGTAGAGGAGCCATTAGTGCTCAGTCCCTGAGCAGTCTCCTGAGGCTCCTGCTTCCTTTCTTATCTCCATCCTGCAACGTAAGATGCTCTGAAAGCTCTGTCAGGCCTCCCATCTGCTTTCCAGAGTCAGTTTTTAAATTCTTCTACTCAGACCCTCGACCGCCTAATCGAGGTCCACCCTTAAAACCGAGTCCCGTCTCTTTCCCACTTAGTCCACAAGCTTAAGGGGAAACCTCAGAGCTCCAGAGATGGCTCAGTGACTAGAGTGTGGGCTTCTCTCATGAAGAGGACCCAAGTTTGATTCCAGGTACCCACGCCGTTGGGCTCCAGGAACTGGCTCACAAACCACACAAACATCGATCTCGGGCAGACAGAGATAGTTTATTGAGCATATGTCCCAGGGCTGATCAACCCGACGAAGGCCAAGCAAGGTCCAAATTCAGAAACTGAATCATGACCCCAAGTTAAGACCCTATAGAGTTTTAAGGCCAAAATCTACAAACATTTATGCCATAAATCAGGATTTAGGGACAGGGGATTTCCTTAGAAACATGTCTTTGTTGTATGCGTATCCTGTTTCCATTGGTTGGGGTGTTCAACTATGGCAGGGGACTTGCCTTGTCTAAGATTCCATTACCCACATACATGTCTCTTTCTGCCAAGCAGGATGTCAGCTCCCAGGGAGGTCTCAGGAACTTTATTTACTATACCACTACTCAAAGTGGAAGTCGTATTCCAAAGAGTTTTTTTATTTTAGTGCAGGTGCCTCTCCTAGGTTGGGGCCATCCCAGGGGCATTTTATAAAGGCAAACGCCATAAAAGCTTATACATCGGTGCAGGGAGCGCTGGTGGGTGGGCGGTTCAGGTCCAAGCTTATTGTTAGTAACTATACAAAACAGACCTACTCACTTCCAATGCGATTGGCCTCCAAGGGCACAGAACATAACAGAATATGTAATTATTACGTAACAGAAACTTAGCATTAGAAAGGTTCCTAGTAACAACGAAAACCATGAGAAAGTTTCCTTATAATGGCATGCTAGCCAGGTGACTGTCACATAGGCCTTAACATTTTACCTAGGCCTTAATAGTTTACCTAGAGTCTAGCACACATCAGATTGCTAATGACAGCTTAACAGCTCCAGGTGAATCCAATGCCTCTGGTCACACACACACACACACACACACACACACACACACACACACAAATATATTATACAAAAAGGTAAATCTCATCCACAAACATCCCATCAGAAGTACATATATAGGATTATTTATTTGACGTGGGCATTGTGGCCCAGCTGAGTTAATGCTAACCACCACCGTTCCAGAAGATGCCTGAAGATGCTTTATGTATTCCCTCCTATGTCTACAAGATTGTATTTTCTCCATAGCATAACACAAAATCATTCTAAGTATAACCTAATACACACTAGGATGCCAACTCCTTGGATATGTTTATTTTTCCTCTCTCTCTCTCTCTCTCTCTCTCT
>BDUI01000469.1:43065-55857 GCA_002335545.1 Apodemus speciosus | reverse complement strand
GGTTTCTCTGTGTAGCCCTGGCTGTCCTGGAACTCACTTTGTAGACCAGGCTGGCCTTGAACTCAGAAATCCGCCTGCTTCTGCCTCCTAAGTGCTGGGATCAAAGGTGTGCACCACCACCACCACCACCACCACCACCACCATCCCCCGAAAGTTATTTTGTAATTAATTAGTCTGTATGTGTGCGCATGCACCCATGCAAATGCATGCTCAGGGCTTGTGTAGAGGTCAGAGGACAAACTGTGGTGCTTGGTTTTCTCCTTCCCGTATGAGTCCTTGGTGACCACACTCAAATTGTTAGGCTTGGTGAGCAGGCATGTTTGCTCAACGAGCCATCTCCCCAGCCCTGAAAGAAAAATGAGGGTTGTTAGTTTTTAGRAAATAAAAAGAAGCTGTGATTTTTAAAGTTTTTCATGAACTATAAACTTTTTTAAGAGTGAAACACTAGATGCATAGTCCTTCACCAGCTTCTGATTTTTCTACCTCTCCTGACACTGCTGTTCATCAGATGTAGGAGAGTTTGTTTTCAGATGCCTGCTCATGTGGTGTTAGTTAGCAGCTGAACCTGGGTATTTTAGCATGGAGGCAGCTGTGATAAAAGTACTTATTTGTATTACTATATTTTCGTAGCCTAAAAAGTACTAATGTTTTTTATACAAAAAATTGTGCTGATCTTGTGTATTTGTATTCTTTTTGTTAGTTTGAGGTAGGTCAGTGTGGCCTTGAACTCAGTAGATCTGTAGCACAGGCTGACCTCAGTGATTAGCCTGCCTTTGCCTCACTGGTATTAAAGGTGTGTGGCACCACATTTGACATTTTTAAAAATTTTTTGCTAATTTCTATTTCTATTTCTTTTTCTTTCCTTTTTTTTCCCCCGAGACAGGGTTTCTCTGTGTATCCCTGGCTGTCCTGGAACTCACTCTGTAGACCAGGCTGGCCTCAAACTCAGAAATCCACCTACCTCTGCCTCCAGAGTGCTGGGATTAAAGGCATGCGCCTCCGCCGCCGCCGCCGCCGCTGCCGCCACCACCACCACCACCACCACCACCGCCCGGCCTTTCTTTCTTTTTTTAAAGCGTAGTGTAAAATAATGCCTTTCATGTTACCTTTTCACATATGTCTCATTGTACTTTGCTCATAATTTGGGGAATTTTTATATAGGTTATATGTATAATTTTCTATGCTTTCAAGTTAAAAGTATATAATGAGCCGGGCGGCAGTGGCGCACACCTGTAATCCCAGCACTCAGGAGGCAGAGGCAAGCGGATTTCTGAGTTCGAGGCCAGCCTGGTCTACAGAGTGAGTTCCAGGACAGCCAGGATATACAGAGAAACCCTGTCTCGGAAAAAAAAAATCCCCCCCCCCCAAAGTATATAATGACAGTATTTTATTTTTTTAGTTCCTCTATAATAGCGTATAGAATTTTCTAATTTTAGGCATACTGTCTACTAAAGCAGTTTCTTTTTCTTTAGATGGCACTTTGGAGCACATCTAAAAGATGCTTTTAAAGATTGAGCTCAAAATGTTTGTTAGTGGATGACATTCTATGTGTGTTATACTATAATTTTCCTAAGTAGAGCATACCTCTTGTACCACATCTGTCCCAGAAAGGATTCTTCATGGCTTGTAAGGGCTTGCCCACCCTGCCGCTGGTAACGCACAGGGAGATGAGTGGCTCAGTGGTTGAGAGTAGATGGAGAGCGAGGTGGGGTCAAGGACCAGCTGTGCACCAAGTGCTTGGCTGCTGTCTGATGTCTGTCCAGAGCTACAAAGGTGGCTTTGCTTGATAGTAGCCAGTGGAGAAAGGAGTATAATGGTTTCCTGGCCTTGAAGGGTAATCAGAAACTCCTCAGCTCAGTCCTTCAATTTCCACATGCCTTTTGAAAGGGCTGTGTGCTCTGTTATGTGTTAGCTGACCTGCTCCTGGTCTTGTGATCCAAGAGTTTTGGTCTTACAGTTCAATCAAGGGTCTGTTTTAGTTAACTAAGATAAGCTTGTACAGCCTCTTACTACCCTCGAGTAGTTTTCCTGCTTTTACTTTGATCTTGTGTTGTCTGGAAAATGCCTTGAATAGTTTATGTTGTTGGACAGTCAGAATCATGTGCATTATTGTGTGTGGGTGTGTGTGGGTGCGCGCGCACCTGTCTGTCTGTCTGTCTTTCTGTCTGTCTCTATGTGCGCGCACGCACGTCTTGGATGGTTGGAAAAGGCTGAGAGGAGCAGAAGATGGGCTGAAAGGATAAGCTGTGAGTGAGGAGTCCTCTCTGGATGCAGGTTTGAGGGTCCAGCTTCAGCACAGAGCATTAGCTTGAAAAGGCCTTACACAGGCTTTGTGTTTAAGGTGGGAACAGTCCACTCATCTGGGCTAGCAAGTCACTGTGTCTTACACACTGAAAGGCTACTTTTTCAGTAACAATAGTTAAGATTTCTAGAGTGCCAGCATGGTTGGCCCAGCCAGGAGACTGTTCTATTTATCCTTAGTAAACAGTAGGTGGGACTGTCCTTGTCGACGTTGTTTTTTAAATGTGCCCTGAAGAATGAGTTGGACCAGTGGCCAAAGCTTTGGCTACAGTAGGATAATGCAAATGAGAATTCTAAAAACAGAAAGAATTGAAGGCAAAAGAGATGGATGGACTAGAATTCACCACAGGCCTGGCGTGCAGTGCTTGCAGTATTTTCATCATGTGCACAGGCCTCTGACCTCCATCCTCAGCAGTGCATCAAAGAGAAGAGAAAAAACCCAAAGTTCTTTATGGTAAATATACTGAGATGATATGTTTGCCTTCTATGTAGGAAATTACGCTTCGGTCTGCAAAAATTTGTTAGCTGCTGCACTTGGAGCCTAGGTGGCGAGTGTGTAGTGTGTGGAGGGTTTCAGGTATTGTCCAGCCACGGATGGATCGCTTTTAATACCATTGGTGGGATTTGGATGGTAGCATGCTTTCATGCCCAGATGCTAACCACTCATCTTCTAGAATACTCTACTGTGTTATTACCTGCCCTACAAACTAGAATGCGTTATGTCAGAGATAATCTGAAGTAGCCTATTTAGCCATATATTTTTTATATGTTTTGTGGTCCTGAGGTCAAACCCAGTACTTCGTACTTTTTAGGCAAGTGTTATACCTCTGCACTACTCTCCCTGCCACCCTCCCCCACACACACCTTTATTCCATTTTCTCTCTAATTTCTTTTTTAAGTAATTTTATTGTTTGTATATGGGTGTGTTTGCCTATGTGTATGTGCACTCAGTGCCTGAGGAGGCCAGAAGATACTGGACCCCCTGGAGCTGCCCTTACACCACGTGGGCGCGCTGGGAACAGAGCCCAGGTGGGTCCTCTGCAAGAGCAGCAAGTGCTCTTAACCACGAGTCATCTCTTCAGCTCCCTGCAAGAACTTTTAAAAAAAAAACATTATTTTCACATGTCGGTGTGTATGTGAGCTTGTGAGTTCTAGAAATTGAACTGAAATCATCAGGCTTGTACTGCAAATGCCTTCACCTGCTGAGACATCTCACTGGCCTCTAATAACTTCTTAAAGAATATATAACCTTTTTGACAAAGGTTTTGCTGGCTATTTCAAAATGCCCTTGAACTTGCAATCTTCCTCTTTAGCCTTCCATGTGTTTGGCTTATAGGCTTGTCTGGCTGTCTTCCTTCCTTTTTTCCTTCCTTCCTTCCTTCCTTCCTTCCTTCCTTCCTTCCTTCCTTCCTTCCCCTTTTCCTTTCATTGTCTTTCTTTCCTTTTTGAGACCGTGTCTTTCATATCCCATCCACTTATTTACTATGTAGCTGAGGATGACCGTGAATTCTTGATCCTCCTGCCTTCACTTGGCTGCAAGTATCATAGGTACATGCCACGACATACAGTTTGTGGTGCCATGGATGGAACCCTGGGCTTCCTCCATGCCAGGCCAGCACTCATCAACTTGTCTCCCTAGCCCCAAGCTTTGATTTTTTTTTGGGGGGGGGAGTTTCGAGACAGGGTTTCTCTGTGTAGCTCTGGCTGTCCTGGAACTCACTTTGGAGACCAAACTGGCCTGGAACTCAGAGATCCACCTGCCTCTGCCTCCCAAGTGCTGGGATTAAAGGCGTGCGTCACCACCACCCTGCTCCAAGCTTTGATTTTTATCTCTTCGTAAATTTCCTCTGTCCCTTCCATCACATATTGTGTGTTCTCTGCCTTTTGCTGAAATCGGCCTCATCCTCCATTGTTTTCCAGGATCTGGACCCCTAGGGAGGAACTTCCAAAGCCTTCGGTTGCATTTATGATGGCGCTTTAAACCTTGATGTCTCACACTGTTCCTAGATTGTCGATTTCTAGCAGGAGGTTGGCACAGGCTTCTGTCACACTCAGAAAAGGGCATCCTAGGCTGAAGAGGTGGCTCAGCTCTTATGAGCACTGGCTCATCTTCTCAAGTACTTGGGTTCAACTCCCAGCATCCACATGGTGGTTTACAACTACCTGTAACTCTAGTTCTAGAAAGCCTATCTTCTTCTAGCTTCTGTGATGTATAGGCATACATGTAGACAAAACACTCCTATTGAATAAAGTAAAAATAACTGAAAAAGAAAAGGGCATCCCCTCCTGGGGTCAGGAGAGCCAGTGGCTTCGCACTGGTGGTGCTTTCTTTGTAGCTGTGGTTTCCAAGGTGGTTCCCATTAGCATCGCCCAGGGCTTGGATCAACTCAGATTCAGACCGTGTGACTAGTATGAGAAAAGGTGAAATGGGCTAGAGCAGAACTAAGTCAGATAGAGCTGGAGATAGCCCTCCTTTGGTACAGCTTTATGCATTACAAAGTGCTGCTGCTCAGGTGGAGCTCTGGCAAATACAGAGCATTCGTCCATTTGAGTGCTGGCTGCTTCTCGGAAGAGTTTTGAGACGGGACAGTTGGCTAGCATGGGTGTATTATTTTGAGCGTGCTCAGATTAGAGCCCTAACTTTGCTCAAGGGAAGAGGCTGTGACTGGGCACAGCAGAGGATGCTGTTTGGAAGGCCCGAAGAACGCTGCCTCCCTGAATTGTGTCCCGTGGGTTTGATTATCTTTGGGGATTACTTGGACAGGGTAGTATTTACATACATACTGTTTTGTAACAGTTAACATGGAAACTCTGATGTCAGTTGTCTGCACGAAATACTGCTTTTAGAAGGAATGTGTATCATGAGGGGGAGTTGTTAAAACCGGTACACAAAAGGCCATTCCACCTGGGGAGCTAGCCCATCCACAGTCACCACACCCAGGCCAGGCACTATTGTGGATGCCAACAAGTGCTTGCTGACAGGAGCCTGATACAGCTGTCTCCTGAGAGGCTCTGCCAGTACCTGACAAATACAGAGGTGTGTGCTCTCAGCCAACCATTAGACTGAGCACAGGGTCCCCAATGGAGCAGCTAGAGAAGGGGTTTGCAGCCCCATAGGAGGAACAACAATATGAGCCAACCAGTACCCGCAGCACTCCCAGGGACTAAACCACCAACCAAAGAGTACACATGGAGGGACCCATGTCTCCAGCCGCATACGTAGCAGAGGATGGTCTTGTCGGACATCAAAGAGAGGAGAGGCCCTTGGTTTTGTGAAGGCTCTACCCCACAGTGTAGGGGAATGCCAGGACAGGGAAGGGGGAGTGGGTGTTATAGTGAGCAGGGGGAGGAGGGATGGGATAGGGGGTTTTCAGAGGGGAAAGGAAGAAAGAGGATAACATTTGAAATGTAAATAAAGAAAATATCTAATTTAAAAAAATGGTACACAGATTCGAAATGCCATGTCTTTGTGTGATGGTGCCCTCATAACATTAAAGAAGGCTAAAAGATAACTCAAGCCAGGTGGTGGTAGTGGTGCATGTCCTTAATCTCAGCTCTTGAGAGGCAGGCAGATCTCTGAATTCAAGGCCAGCCTGGTCTACAGAGTGAGTTCCAAGACAGCCAGGGCTACACAGAGAAACCCCCCACCCCCCAAAGAAAGGATAATTCAAAAAGAGCACCTGGGAATCAAAGGGAAATTTTAGAGATATAGACACAGGAGCAGCAAATATCAGTGGTTAAATTATTTGAAAAAAAATGCATGGTAAGGAATATCAGAATTGTTAATCAAGTACTGAAGAGATGGCTCAGTAGTTAAGAGCATGTACTGACTGCTGTTACAGAGAACATTTAGCACCCATGGCACAGGACACACACCCCACATCACATAGCTAAAATTAAATTTTTGTTTGTTTGTTTGTTTTCGAGACAGGGTTTCTCTGTATAGCCCTGGCTGTCCTGGAACTGACTCTGTAGACCAGGCTGGCCTCGAACTCAGAAATCCGCCTACCTCTGCCTCCCAAGTGCTGGGATTAAAGGCATGCGCCACCACTGCCCAGCCTAAAAATAAATTTGAAGACAAATAGCAGTAACATTGGCTAGCTAATGATTGGCAAAAACTAAAGTTTTATAACATACTTCTGAGGCCGTGGACATCAGTTCCCTTAGCCTGTGAGTGGGATGGCAGGCAGGCACCACCTTTTCAAAATGTCAAGTGCACGCGCCAGGACTTTCCCCTTGAGTTTCCAGGAGGCTGCTCCAGTTTGCAAAGATCCTGCCCATGTCCTTGTCCTGCACAGCTGCCAGCCCACCTCAGGCTTTTGCTACTCTCTGTATCCTAAAATACCTCATCGTCACATGTAAATGGTATTTTCCACTCTTCTTTTTGCCTACCTATTTTGGTCACAGGTGAGGCCGTTTTTAAAACTAAATGGACATTTAAATTTGTGTATTCAAATTTCACTTCCTTCTTGATTTTCCTGTAGCTTCTAGGTATAGAAGTTTCATAAATATCTAATGTGAGATCTGTCATCCTTCTGTCTCTCTTGAAAGTGTTTAAGTTGTACCTGCTGTGGTGTGGACATCTGTCAATCCCATGGTGTGGGAGACTGAGTCAGGACTGCAGGCCAGCTTGGGTTACATAGTGTGACAAATTGAAAACTGTCCTCTTATTAAAAAAGAAAAAGAAAAGAACAGCTGGCTGTGGTGGCACACGCATTGGTCCCAGCAGAGGCAGGTATCACTCTGAGTTCATTAATTATGTGTATATATGTTTGTCTGTGCACACAAGTGCAGGTGCCCCCGAGTGGAGTGGAGAGCAGGGGATCCCCTGCAACGGGGCTTCCAGGTGGCCATGAGCTTCTGTGTGGGTGCTGGGCATCAACCCCAGCGTCTCTGCAAGCGCAGCCACTGAGTCACTGCTCCACCCTCTTAACAGGTTTTTCCAGTTATTTTGAGAGATGTCAGATCGCTGACTGGTTATTCACAACTGTTGACTTAAAACATTCCTTTCTCCTCTTCCCTTAATATTATGTGTTATGGTATATTAGGATTCATTTGGGAGTTTTGTATTTTTAGTGATTTGTCTAAATTCAGACAGTTTAACCAGTATGCAGGAAAAATTCATCAAATAAATTTAGAAAATTAAACTCTGTCCTGTTTATTGTTGCTGGTGAAATATGGAATCATTTTGCTGAGTTTCAAAAAGTCTTGAGACTTCTGTCATCTGTAGTAAATGTACAGATTTTGGAACCTGTGTCATTTTACTGTTTTGTGTGTATTTTATTCAGTGACATTGTATGTCATACTAAGTACAGCCTTACCATTAAAGCTTTCTTTATTTCTATAGTTTTTGTTTTTTGTAGTTCAGGTTGATCTTGAACATGGAATCTTCCTAGCGCCTTAGCTTCCCAAGTTCTAGGAATATAGATGTATCTGCGACCATTGCTTTTATATCAATGTGTTTTTACATTGACCACATAATTTTCCAATTAAAATATTTCCTAGATGTTTTTTACATATTGATAGTACTGTGAAATATTTTATACCTCATTACACATCTTATTATCAAAGTAGTGGTTAGAGTTCCATAGATTCCATGTACACACAGGGCTTGTTTCTTAAACATGGGTCGTGGGTGTAAGCAGGATGGTGGTTGGGCATGCCTTTAATCTCAGAACAGACGCTGGCGGATCTCTGAGTTCGTCTACAGAGAGAGCTCCTGGGCAGCCTGGGAGAACCAGAGAAACCCTGTCTCACAAAACAAAGCAAAAAGAGTAGTTATGCAGTATTACTAGTGTTTCTGTCCCAGGGTCTTGGCTGTATCCTGCCCATGTTAAACATTAAGATCCACAGAGCTTTTGTTTATGGTAGTGGCCCACATGACTGGCAGTGTGGGAATGTTGATTCTCTTTAAGAATATACTGGATTGTGGCTCCCACCTATATAGCCAGCACTCAGGATGCTTGAGGCAGGAGGATTACTATGAGTTTGATCTCAGTATGGACCTTAGAGTCAGACCCTCTCAGAAAAACCAGAACAATGAAAAAGAAGCTATTAACAGTCATCTGGACTATTAACACCCCCTCAGAATGTATGGGATGCCATTGTCCGTGCCAGTTTCATTCTGATCRGTGTGGGTGATGCCCCGTGCTGGTGGAGTTTTTTGTTTTTGTTTCTGGCAGTGCTGGGGCTTGAATCCAGGGCTTGAGTAATTTAGGCAAGTGCTGTATCACAGAGCTGTACCCCAGCCCCATCTGATGGCTTCTCCTTGTATTGCTTTAATGGCTGAAGGTGTGAATGGCTTCCTGTGTACTGATTGCTGGAAATGTTAAAGACAGTGAAGGACGGGAACTTTTGCTCTCCTTATAAGTAGCAAGTGAGCCTGCCAAAGTTGATGGATACAGACAGAAGACTTGAGACTCCTGTATCCGGAACAAAGGGACCCACTATTCAGGATATCAGCAGAATAGGCTCTGTGTCACAGTGAGTGCATTTCCCTCACAAGTTTCATGAAGGCAGAGTCAAAGCTAAGGAGTCCGAGATTAAGGATCCCAGATTTCATGACCTTAACAGTCTGTTGACTGTTACAGGGAGGGGCATGGTGTACTCATTTGACTGCACAGTAAACAGCCTCTCCCAGTGTTCTGGGAAAAGCACTTTTCTCTCTTTTCTTTTTTCATTTTATTTGCTTTATGTGTATATTTGTGGATGTATCTTATATCATATGTAGAGGTCAGAAGGCAACTTGCTGGAGTCTGTTCTCTCTTTACACCACTTCAAACCCAGGCATTAAACTGAGCTTGTCAGGCTGCCAGCAGGCTCCTTTACCTGCTGAGTCATCTTGCCAGCCGCAGGGTCATAGCATGTAGCTCTAAGTGGCATAGAACTCGCCATGGAGACCAGTCTGGCCTGCCTCTACATCCCAAGTGCTGGGAGTAAAGGTGTGTCCTAGCACATCTGGCAAATATATTTTTGAAAAATAAGATGGATAACATTTAAGAAAGCAGTCTATCTGCACACACATGTGTACCTATCTACACACTCATATAAACACACACACACACACACACACACACCATGTACACATAAAATAGATAAAATTCCCACCCTATATATGTGCCAAGGAATGCACTGAGCTTCAGGCCCTTAGATGTTTTCTGGGGCCACTTCATGTTGCCTTTGTATACACAGGTTCTGCCCCTCAAAACCAGCGCCCCACTGACCAGAGAGGTTTGAGCACACGTTGGCTGAATAGTAAGGAATGCAGACATGGGGTGAGCCTTAGAAAAGGTCAGACACAGCACAAAGCCAAAAGCAGATCTCAGATACGAGCTGGTCAGAGGAAAAGACCTGAGATTTCCAGCTCATGTTCTGGCTAGCCCAACTGGCTAGCAGATTCCAGGGATCTCCCTGTCTCTGTGCCCCAGCACTAAAGTTACAGGTATTATCTATTGCCATTCCCAGCTTTTAGGTGATGCCGAGGATTGAACTGAGGTCCATATGCTTGTGCAACAGTTACTGTATCTACTGAGCCATCTCCACAGGACTAGTTTTAATCAATCTTCACAGTCGATATTGCCTTCATTCCGCTATAATCGTTCCATCATTATAACAATGATGAACTAAGAACTTATAAGAAATAAAGGTAGGTGTCATGACTGGCAGCAAAACGATCCTTGAAGAGGTGGGAATGTAAACTCGGTTCAGCCTGACTTAGTTATCCAGGCTGGATCAAACTTCGGGAGTCTGACACTTGGTAGTTTATTGCCTTGTACACTTCAACATAGTACAATTTGGGGAAACGTTTCCTGGTATAATACAATCCCTGGTACATCTGAGGCATAATTATAATGAAACTCATCCAAAAGTACGTGTCATTTCTTCCAAGAATTATGATAGGTTCTAGAGACGGCTACCTGCATTAGCTAGGACCTAGGGGTGATCTGGCATGGTCTCTGTCACACATTTAGCATGGAGGTCATTTGGGTTATTAGTCACCTCTGGTCCTGGTTGTGGGAGCTTGGTATGGCCTGGTCCTATAGATAATACAGATTACCAGGCTATTCACCTCTAATTCCCAGCCTTCTGAATGGAACAAAAGGCTATATAATGGATAGGTGTTCTGTCAACACTTCCAGTGAGTGTGTATTTATGTTTAAGGTGACTTTCTCAGCTGTCTGAAATGATGTCTCATTATGGTTTTGATTTATTCCAATACTTTCATGTTTTCTGACTTAAATATTTATTTCTAGATAAGGTTTCACTCTGTAAGCTAGGTGGGCCTTGAACTTGCAGTCATCCTGCTCAGACTGATGGAACTACAGGCATATGCCAACATTCTTGATCTCCTTTAGTCATGTTTGTTTGTTTTTGAGACAGGGTCTCACGAAGTATTTCTAGGTGACCTAGAACTCAAAGAGATGCACCTGCTCCTGTCTTCTGAGTGATAGGATTAAAGGCATGCACTGCCACACCCAGCTTGTTGGCCATTATAAAAAGTATATTTTATTAATCTTGTGTGTGTGTTTATATGCCACCACACATGGAGGCCAGTGAACAACATTCCGGGAAGTTGTTTTTCAGTCTCCCATGGAGGTCCCAGGGTTCAAACTCAGCTCATCAACCAGGATGACAGGAAGCTGCCAAACCATCTCGGCCCTACCCACTTTCTGGTGTGTTTTTGGAGACAAGGTCTTACTGTCTGTTGGACACTTATGTATTCTATCTTGTTGTTAGGTTGTCAGTGTTCTTTTGATATTTGGGGTTTAACCTTTTCTGCAGAGGTTGGAAAGGACTTCTCTTCTGTAGGCAGCCCCTTTGCTCGTTGATTGCTTTGCTTGTTGTGTAGAAGTTGCTGTTGGACCGTTTGCCTGGTCTTGTTCTTCTATTACCTGTGCTTTTGGATTAAAGAAGTCCTTGCCAGGGCTGGAGAGATGGCTCAGCGGTTAAGAGCACCGACTGCTCTTCCAAAGGTCCTGAGTTCAAATCCCAGCAACCACATGGTGGCTCACAACCATCCGTAATGAGATCTGATGCCCTCTTCTGGGGTGTCTGACAGCTACAGTGTACTCATATAATAAATACATAATTAAAAAAAAAAAAAAAGAAGTCCTTGCCAGTGTCAGGAAGCTTTTCTTCTAGGAGTTTAACGCTTTATGCTGAGGTCTCTAATCCAGTATTAGTCTCTTAAGGTGCTCTGTGTATTTCCGGCCTCAGAGGAAGTCTTTCTTTACTATGACTCTACTTGAATTTGCCCTGTTTAACTTTGGTTTTTCTACTTTCTTCTCTCCTTCTGTTCTCTCTCCCCGTATGGCTTGAAGTTCTCAGACTCATTTGTATTTTGCTTCATAAGTGTTGTATTTTAATAGCATGGAAGTATATTAATTTTCAATGCCTTCTCACTCCTTGGTTGTCAGGAAGAAGATGAGCCTGAAGTCCGAACGCAGGGGAATTCATGTGGATCAATCTGAGCTCCTGTGCAAGAAAGGATGCGGTTACTACGGCAACCCTGCCTGGCAGGGGTTCTGCTCCAAGTGCTGGAGGGAGGAGTACCACAAGGCCCGGCAGAAGCAGATCCAGGAGGACTGGGAGCTAGCAGAACGGTAAGTGACCTCACAGGCTGTGTGGAAGTGGGTGTGGTCACCAAGACTCAACCGGGGACACAGCCTGCCATGCCCAGGCATGCTTGTCTAGAATCCTAGTCATCCTATAGACCTGCTGTGGGTGTCACCACTGCAGAACCTTCTCAGACCTTTCTTCTAGTGGAGTTTTCTGTCTGTCCTATGTTCTAAAAACACTTGGTTTCCACTTTGCTCTAGGAATTATCTTGCTGGATAGTAATATTTTGTGTAGCTCTCAAATAGGGAAAAGAGCTACACCCCCTCACACACACCCCTGATTTTCAGTGCTGAATTGAACCCGGACATGCTGGCTGTGAACTCTGCCTCTGAACTGCATCTGTCCCAGCAGGCCCACTTCTTCCTTTGTTTATAAAAGATTTTTAAAAAGGACCTACTATTTTATGCATATGAATGTTTGGCCTGCTGTATGTATGTATGTATGTATGTATGTATGTATGTATGTATGTATGTATGTATGTATGTATGTAATATGTGTGCCTAGTGCCTGTGGGAGTCAAAAGAGAGGGTCATTTGCATCTCCTGGAAATAGGGTTATTTGTGACCTTGTGGCATCCTGGGAAATGAACCTTGGTTCTCAGCAGAGTAAGTGCTCTGAACTTTGGAGCAATCTCTTCAGCACCACTGAAAGATTTATCTGTGTGTCTGTATGTCACGTGTGTGGGGACCTGCGGAGGCTAGAAGTGGGAGTCCGTTCCCTGGAGCTGGGGTTACAGGTGAATTTGGATCTTTTTATATGGGCTTTGGGGACTAAACTCTGCTCTCTGATTGTCTCTCCAGCCTGGGGTGTGTGTGTGTGTGTGTGTGTGTGTGTGTGTGTGTGTGTGTGTGTGTGTGTGTGTGAGAGAGAGAG
>BDUI01000469.1:0-10160 GCA_002335545.1 Apodemus speciosus | reverse complement strand
GAATGAGAATGAGAATGAGAATGAGAATGAGAATAAACCTGTCTCTGGACATTATCTAATGTCTCCTAGGGGACAGAGCTAGCTTCTGCTAAAAATCACTGGTCTTTTCTCAGCAAGGGGGTTATGCACCTTGTAGTTAATATGCTATAACCAAAGGATATTGCACTGATTATGATTATGTGTTACTTGATGTCTCCCTCCGTGAGGCCCTGCAGTGGAGAATCTTCTCTAATCCCTGTGGATTTTTTTTATAACTAGATTCTACCACAGATGGATGATTCTTCTAATGGTTACCAGCACCTCTGTGAAATTGGGAGCTCCTCAGGACGCCATTCTTCCACAGTGTCATGCCATTCAAGTAGCTGAGAAAGTCTTTCTTTCTTTCCCAACATATTTTCCTAAATGTTTACTACAAATATGCTGTATAATTATTTTGGAAAAGAGGTAGGACAAGAATGTAACTTTAAAAAAGTATTTATTTTGTTTTTAATTATGAGTATGTCTCTGTGTGTGCATGTGTGGGAGTGCAGGTACTTCTGGAGGCCAGTAGAGGGCGTCAGATCCCCGAGACCTAGAGTTACAGGCAGCTGTAGTGAGCTATGTGGTTTAGTTGCTGAGAACCAAACTCAGGTCTTCTGCAAGAACAGTATACACTGATAACTGTTGAGCCATCTCTCCGGTGTGAAATATAAAACTTTAATTTTTTATTTAAGCTGATATTAAATATACCAAATTCGACACATCAAGAGTCACTRAAGACATAGATCATTTGAATCTGCTGTTCCCCAAGTTCACCCAGAAAGCAGCAAATGGCAGTCAGGTGTCAGTGAATTGGCTGAGGAGATGGCTCAGTGAGTAAAGCTCACAAGCTCTGCAAGTGTGAGGCTCTGGGTTTAATCCCCAGAACCATATTCAAATCCTGGTGTGGTGGTACATTCTTGTCATCTTAGTTCTGAGGAAGTGGAGGCAGGAGGGTCTTGGGCTCACTGGCCCGCCCAGCTGGTCTGCTTGGAGACTCCCAGGCCAGTGAGGGACACCAAAAAATAAGGTGAGTAGCATTTGCTCAGAGGAACTAATTCAAGGTTGATCCCTGGCTTTCATACCCGTGTATGTGTGATCTTCTTTGAGAATAACGTGGGCTTGGGGTATAGCTCAGTGGTAGAGCATTTGACTGCAGAATAACGTGGGCCTAGGTGATTACAGTAGCTAGCATACTTTCCTTTTCTTTATTTTCTCTACTTTCTAGGTGCTAATCCAGGTCCACATAGGCTAAATTTTCCTGGAAACATTCAGTCCTTTTAGTTGTATGATGTTAAGTAGAATATCATATCAAGGCTGGCAGGGTGGAGGCAGAGGAAAGATGAGTTCAAGGTCTGATCCCCAGCACTGTATAAACAGAGGAATAGTTCAGAGTCAGCCTTGGTTATATTAGGAGTTCGAGGCCAGCCTAGGCTACATAACATCTAATATCAAAAACTAAACAACAGACAAAACAAAAGAAGTACCTATCAGCTTCTCACAAAAGGTAACCTGTGAGTTTCTTGCTCGCTGAGTTTCTGTGGTTATGCCCCTGGTCTAGTGCTTGAGATAATGGTTTCATGCCTCAGGTAGAGGATTATAATTTCAGCATCAGGACAGTGGTGAGAGATTCTGTTTTCTGAACAAGAAAGTGTGGTATTGATGGGTATGGTGGTGCAAGCCATCAATCCTAGCATGGGGGAGGCAGAGGCAGGTGGATCTCTGAGTTTTGAGGCCAGCCTATTTTCCAGGGTTCTAGGACAGCCAGGACTACACAAGACAGAGGGTTTTTTTGTTTTTGTTTTTGAAGAAACACTGTCTCAAAAAACAAAAACAAAAATAAAAACAACAAAAGAAAGTTTGGTATTTATGTACTGTGAATGTGATTTGAATCAAGTGTTGGGAAAGATGCCTATATCAATAAAGTTTCATGATCCATCCTTCTTCCAAGTAAGTTGATGTTTGGTGCTTTACTACAAAAAACAAAACAAAACAAAGCAAAACAAAACAAAACAAAACCATAAGGGCTAGAGAGATGGCTTAGTGGTTAAGAGCACTGGCTGCTCTTCCAGAGGTCCTGAGTTCAGTTCCCAGCAACCACATGGTGGCTCACAACCATCTCTAATGGGATCTGATGCCCTCTTCTGGTGTGTCTGAAGACAGCTACAGTGTTCCCAAATAAATAAATCTTAGGGGTGGAGGAGGAGGAGGAGAAAAGAAGATGACATTACTTAATTAGTAATTAATTACTAATATTATTGTCACTGTGGTAATGGTTGGGAGCTTTAAAAGACAGCTGTTGAAGATTGGTAATTAGTTTTATGTTGCTGTGACAGAAGACCCAACCTAACAGCTCCCAGGAGGGAAGGTTTATCCTGGCTTCCTGGTTCAGATAGTCCGTCATGGCAACTGGAACACAGAATGGAACTCCTTACGTGGTGGCAGGCCAGGAAGCGGTGCTGGAATGCTAACTGCTGACCTGCAGTCTCCAAAGCTGTCTCCTTCCGACCCATGGTCATTAGCCAGGGATCAAGTGATCAGACACATGAGCCCGGGTGCACACGGGAGGACACGTCACACTGCTGTTATTTCCAGTGATCACACACATGAGCCTGTGTGGACATGTCACACTGCCGTTATCCCCCCACCCAGACCCCCTGCCCCCATCTCTTTCAGCAGGCACCGAAGACTTCCCTCCCTGTTTGCACCTTGCTGCTACTTGTCTAGAACTATTAGAACACTTTTGGGGGGTCTTCTAGGTAGGTTCGCTGGAGAGGTACCCCAGTAGTCATATCCACTGCCTCCACTGAGCTAGAAAAAGCCAGAATGTTTACTGTCCAACTCCATAATAGCTGTTCCGGTTTACCTCTTCAGAAGGGGAGGGTGTATGAAAATGGGCTAAGATTTGATTAGGCAGCTTAGAGCAAAAAGATCCAAAAGAAGAGTAACCAGTTTTCTCTTGACTAAAAGCCAGATGCCCGCGGCTGTGGCAGTCTTCCCAGGGGCCAGAGCTGCCAAAAGTGTTTGGGAACTCTGATCTCTGATATGGTTCTTCAATATTTCTAGGGTTATGTTGTGGTAGTTCCTTCCTGGGAGGAGAGGTAGGCTCTGTCTATCTCTAAGGTCTCAATGACAAGTCAAGGCACAATTCCGCCGTGAACTTAGTGGGCTTCTTTACAGGAAGATGAGGGGTTAGTTACAGGGTGTGGATGCTCCTCCGCTCACCAGCCACACGTGGGAGGCCTTGTCCAGCAAGGGTGAGGTCTCCCATAACCCCCAAGTTGTAGCCCCCAACCCAACAACCTCATGTGGGGAACTGAAGAAAACCCAGAGTGAATGTGTGTGTATATAGCAGATGATGGGAAGTTGGCCAAGCCTTCCCATGAGTGTGAATGTGGACAGTGTGTGCAAATGTGAACACTTGTGAAGGACCGGTTAGTGTGTGCAAAAGGCTCACAGCAACCGCAGCTTCATTCTCCCAAATGTTTACGGCTGAAGACTGTTTGACTCTAGACCCCTGAGACTAGCTAACGCCGCCACTTCCTGTTCTGTCCGCAGTAAAGGTGCGGAGGTTCTGAGTTGTTGCCCACAGCAARCCTGACTCCACCTTTTCTTCTWGCCTGCTTGTTCCTAGCCAAGCCCCARTTACGTTGAGTGCTGCTGGCTCTGTTCTTCCCTGGTGTGCGCATGTGTGTGGATTCATGCATGCCTGCGTGCCTGCGTGCGTGCGTGCCTTCGTGTGTGCCTCCTGACTCCAGCTTTTCGGTACTTGTGTCGATCCTCTGTTCATTCCCTCATCATTCCTGGTGAAGGTCATGTATCCACTGATCTGGGTGCTGCACCCTCTGTCCTTCCCTGGGTGTGTGTGTGTGTGTGTGTGTGTGTGTGTGTGTGTGTGTGTGTGTGTGTTAGGGTGGGGTGTCAACTCTCAAAAACAAGCCCATCTGGGGTNTTACGTTGAGTGCTGCTGGCTCTGTTCTTCCCTGGTGTGCGCATGTGTGTGGATTCATGCATGCCTGCGTGCCTGCGTGCGTGCGTGCCTTCGTGTGTGCCTCCTGACTCCAGCTTTTCGGTACTTGTGTCGATCCTCTGTTCATTCCCTCATCATTCCTGGTGAAGGTCATGTATCCACTGATCTGGGTGCTGCACCCTCTGTCCTTCCCTGGGTGTGTGTGTGTGTGTGTGTGTGTGTGTGTGTGTGTGTGTGTGTGTGTGTTAGGGTGGGGTGTCAACTCTCAAAAACAAGCCCATCTGGGGTGCTATTTCCCAAGGGTGGGGCACAGCTGAAAGTTCAAACCTGGTAAGTTGCTTGGCTCTGAGGACGGTCATACCAGGTTAGCTCTTCAGAGGACGAGAACTGTTACAATAGTAGGTGAGGCTTGTCAAGACAAAACTCCTTCCCGTCTAGAGAACATAATCTCCAGCCTGGGTGGAACTAACGTTCCAGACAGGCCTGGTCAATTACCTGGCCAAGGGGCCACCCCTTGGAAGGCAGGCTAAAGAGAGCTAAAGAGAGGTATGGAGGTATTTCTTTGTCTTAGGGCCCTCTTCCAGAGACTCATTGAGAACACTCTCATAAAACAACCCCAGTCACTTACCATAATAGTTTACTGTTTATAAAACTTTGAAAGTTTGTATATGCTGGTCAGGTTTAAAGAAAAAAATGTATAATGGAATTGTCAGAGTTTTGGTTTTTTTTCCTACCAAAGGTAGTTAGCTTGCTGAAGGTCAGTATTCCATACACCATCTTGTTTTTTGGCTGGGTGGTTTTGTTTTGTGGTTTTGAGGCTGTGACTATCCTGAAACTCACTCCATAGTGAGACCAGGCTAGCCTGGAACTCACAGAGATCTCTGCCTGCCCTTGTCTCTGGAGTGCTGGGATTAAAGGCATACAAAGCAGAAAATTCCAGGGTGACCAAGGAAATTGTGTGCACAGATGAAGGTAAAAAAATGCATGATGGGATGGGGGTGGGGACATCATCCTCTTGGAGATGGGGTAGGAGGAACTGTCAGAGAGCAGACCAGGAGGGGGAGAATGACTGGACTATAAAAAAAAAARATTAAATACTACTACTAATAATAATTTAAAACGCACGATGGTGCTTGGGTTATGCTGGAGGTTGGATGAGGGTGAAATGTGTTGGCAGTTTGCAGTGAATACAGGGTCTGGATCCATAGGTCCACAGGTGTCCGTGGTGACCTCACACAGCTTTCTGGCAGTTCTGATTGGGTGACTGTCCCAACCTGCCTGTTTGTGAGAAGGACCTAACACAGGACACCACCCAGAGAGGGAATCAGGGTGCCCTGGACAAAGCATTTGAATTCAAGAGTGTAAAGAACCTCCATTAAGTGGGAATTGAACTGGGGTCGCCTATTACATGCAAGAAACCCCTTCCTGAGGTTTTGCTGACAGCCTTGTCTGAGGAAGAAACCCATCGTGCGTCTTAGGAGCACAGGACAGAAGGTAGTAGCCGGTACAGCAGGCTCTCCAGCGCAGGGAAGATGCACAGTGCTATGTCTTAAGGCTTTTCTGTTTATATGTTACACAGCCTCATCTGTGAAGGAAACATGTGTCTATTCTAAGAGCACTCTGACCTTTGACCCTCTCTGGACAGACGGAAGTTATCTTTACACCAGATGACCTTTGTGGTAAGATGAACGGGCTTTTCTATTCCCATGTTTTTCTTCCTGTACTTCCTTATCTTTGTTCTCCCTGATAATAATCAATTAAACAGTCCATTTCCTCATAAGTCAATTTCCACCATGGTTTGAGGACCACACAGTGACTTTGTATGCAATTGCCTTTAATGACAACTCAGCATTGGCCTTACTCTGCATCCCCAGAGATTCCCACACGAGCCCCATGCTTAGTTTAGCTGGGTCCTAATGTCTGCTCCTTCAGCTCCACTCTCTCTAAACCTGTTTTTCTTTGAGATAGAATATTCTCTCCCCCCTCTTAGGACTCCTTTTAGTCTAAGCTAATTATTTACCCTGTCTCCAGATTTCCTTGCATCCTGGGAATTAATTTCCAGTGACAGTGACATAGACAGACTACCAAAAAAGAACAGGGTGATGTCATCCCTTTTCAAGTTTTATTTTTCTCTTTTTTAGACAGTTTTTCTGTGGTCTATATTTATCTTAATTACTGTTTTGTTGCCGTGGAGAGACACCATGATCTCTTATAAAAGAAAGTCTTTAATTGGGGGCTTGCTTACGCTTTCAGAGGGTCAGTTCATGATCACCGCGGTGGGAAACAGACAGGCATGGCGCTGGAGCAGTAGCTGAGAGCTTTCCCTCCTGATCTATAGGCAGCACGCAGGGAGAGATGATAGTGGGCCTGGCATGGGCTTGTGAAACCTTAAAATCACGCCCCAGTGACACACCTCCTTCAACCAGGCCACACCTCCTGATCCTTCCCAAATAGTTCCTCTAACTAGGGCCAAGCATTCAAGCATCTGGGCCTACGGGGGCCATTCTCATTCAAACCACTACAATATTTGCTAGATTACAGGCACTAAATAAAAATAACAATAACTGTTGTCAGTCAGCTCTTGTAAAGAATACAGAAGACCCTCTGCCTAAAGAACTCTCAATAGCTTCTGCAGCCTCCTAGGTTTCAGGCCTTCCTTACCTGAGTTCCGCTTGATGTTATACACATTGATTTGATGGTGTTTTACTGTGTATTTCTGCCTTGTTATCTGCTATTTGCACTTACTCAAAACCAAATGCATAGCAGTGGCAGCTCCTTCTCCTGGATGGTACCTGGAGAGTGCGCACGTGCTGTGCACACACAGACATGCACACGCAGGCGTTTCCTATTCGGTTTACCTGGGGTTTGACCTTGAAGTTCTGGGGGAGACAGGGAGCAGGGTTCCACTTGCGCATCTATGGAGAAGCTTCCGTTGTTAGGGTTCTGTCTAAGCTCCACCCTACAGTTACCTGGCAACAGCCAGGTATGCCCCTCCCCACAGTTGCCTGGCAATAGCCAGGTAGGCCTGGCCTATAAAAGAGGGTGCTGGCCCCCTCCTCTCTCTTACCTCTTGCCCCTCTTGGGCTCCCCTCCCCTCCCCCCTCTCTCCACGTGGTCATGGCCGGCCTCCACTTCTCTACACTCTTCCTCTGCCTTTCTCTGCCTCCACTACCCCCTTAACTCCCATCCTCTGCCCTGAATAAACTCTATTCTTTTTTTTTTTTTAAAGATTTATTTATTTTATGCATATGAGTACACCACCATTACTCTCTTCAGACACGCCAGAAGAGGTCACCAGACCCCATTACAGATGGTTGTGAACCACCATGTNAATTAATTAATAAGAATGAATGAATGCAAAAAATCTGAAGAAACAAAACCAATCTGTGGTGGTTTGAATGAAAAAAATACCCCCTGTAGTCCTGAGAGTTTGAACGCTTGGTTTCTCATAGGTGGCAGGTGCTGCTGAGGAGAGGTTTAGGAAGTGTGGCCTCCCTGGAGGAAGAATGAGTGTTTAAACCTTCACCGCCACTTCCAGTTCACTCTCTGYTTTGGGCTTGTGGTTGAACCTGTGCTCTCTCAGCTTCCTGATCCTGCCACCATACCTGTTGTTGGCTGYGATGCTTCCTGGCCATGGTAGACTCCTATCTCTCCGAAACCATAAAGCCAAAATTAACTCCTTCTGTAAGTTGCTTTGGTGGCCGTGTTTTATGATAGCAAAATAAAAGTAGCTAGCACACAAACACACCTGAGTAGGATACGGAGCTTTCCAACCAGACCCTGGTACACCAGGAACGCGACTCATGTCTTTGACCTTGACTTGAGATAAACCACCTGAATCRACTCACGCCTAGCCTGATCAACCTCTTCTTCTSATCCAAATCACGGGGACCAATGGTCTTGCTGCTACTACGAATGTTCCTGTCGGCAAGCCCCCTACAGACTATACTCTACTGATGATGGATCTGTTTGTTTCCTTCTTCCACCTCACAGCACCTAGAGGTCAGTGCACGAATATGGGGACTGGGATTTTTTCCAGAACAAGCAGGATTGATGTTTACAGAGGAGGCTGTATCTCACTATTTGAAAATGACACCTTTCTAGGTGTCATCAAGAATGTGTCTTCTGTGCAGCCAGATCACAGTGAAGTCTCTTGGCTCTGACTGCCACTGGCTGAGCCAGGTGCTATTTTAGAACCTTGCACTGTGGCTCCCGGGCTCTAGGTCACCCATCTAAAAAGACTGTCCTTGGGTTGCTGTTAGGAAAAGAACCCAGGGCTGAAAAAAAAAGAAAAAAAAAAAGCATCTTCTGAGAGGGCGTGGAATAGCCCGTGTTCCTGTGAAATTAGATGAATGCTCACAGCCTTTCAGGACCCAAGTAGCAAGCAAAAGGGGATGCTTGACATACCGCTGTCTAAGAATGAACTTATTTTAGGTCAGTTTTCATACTTGTCTAAATGGCCATCATTTTATAGGCATCCTGTCTCTCTTGTATGCATCAGTATTGTTTTTACACACACATCACAGGAAACTCAAAGCAGCGGTGGGAAGGGGATTGGTTACCTCGGTGGCCCAGAAGCTGTGATTTGCATGGCTGTTGACAAGGAGGAATCCTGTCTTTCTCCATCTCAGGCTTTGTTTGTTCTCCACTGTCCTCTTGCTCATGCTCAGTGGGNCGGGCGGTGGTGGCACACGCCTTTAATCCCAGCACTTGGGAGGCAGAGGCAGGCGGATTTCTGAGTTCGAGGCCAGCCTGGTCTACAGAGTTCCAGGACAGCCAGGGCTACACAGAGAAACCCTGTCTCGGAAAAAAACAAAACAAAACACCATGACTTAGGTAATTTATAGAAAATATAGTTTGTTAGTTTATAGTTCCTGAGGGTTGCCTTCCATGACGGGGGTGGGGTGGGGGGGGGAGGCATGGCAGCAACTGGCAGGCATGCAGCTGGGGCCACAAGCCCAGACCCCAACAAGAATTGCCTTGTGGGATTCCTTTCATTTCGTTGCTGTGTTTGTGTGAAACCGAGATCCTTATTTATTTTTTAAAAGTACCTCAGCCTCGGAGCTCTGGGATTACAGTTGTGTGCCACCACACCCAGTTTTGAGATTTTTTTTTCCCTTTCCAACAATTGCTCGAAGTTAGGCAGGGCAGCATAGTTGCTCCTCATTGACTCCATAGAGAACACGAATCCACAAGACCCCTGTGTCAAAAACAAAACAAAACTCCAACGAAAATCATGTCCTCTTTACTATCTTACACCAGACACACCAAGACGTGCAGAAGCACTTCGGTTAGGAACTGAGCAAGCTCACCGCAATCCGCGAATGCGAGTGACATCCTTCAGGTAGCTCCGTGTTCCCATACCTTTAGCAAAACGAAAACAGCCTACCTCTTCCATCCCTGCGATGCTCGCCCCGGAGCAATTCTGTCCCTGCCGCGCCGCCGTCGCGTGCGGGGTCAGAGGTCACGGCGGCGTTACTGGTGACGTGGTTTTTCTGCCTTCACCCGGAAAGGCCGGCGTTCGCAGCGCGCGGAGCCGGCGTCCCGTTGGCGCGCTCTGGCCTGTCTTCGGGTCGTCCCTTCGGCCCCGAGGAGCCGCTCGCTGTCTCTGGAGCGGCGGAGAGGATGGTGCGGGGCAGCCCGGGGCCCACCGCGCGCCGCCGCGAGTGAACGGGGCCAGGCCGCGGGCGTCCGCGGAGCCGCCGGTCTGTGGGGCGGTGAGTAGGAGCCAGGGTCCGACTCGCGGGCGCGTGGGTCGGGACCAGGGACCCTGAACCCGGGGCCCGCGGGCGTGCTGGTCGGATCGGTGCGCAGGCTACCCCATCCACCTCAGCTCCGCTCACCTCTATATTTAGCTGGCCCCGTCCTGCTCCATCCCCCCGGAGGCCTGAGGCCTGCGGAGTCCTGCTCCTGGAGTCAAGGCTTACGGTCGTCAGGATAAGGCTGGGTGGGACTACTAGCATCCTTTGCAATTTTTAGGGGAAAAAATGATTGTTTTGAAAAATTATTTAAATGATGTGTTTGTATGTGTGCACGTGACTGCATACCCACCGACTCCAGGAGAGGGCGTTGTATCCCTAGAACCAGAGTTACACGCCGTTGTTAGCTGCCTGATGGTATGGGTGCTGAGAACCTAACTCTGGTCCTTTGAAATAGCAGGTGTTCTTAACCC
>BDUI01000468.1:204152-221180 GCA_002335545.1 Apodemus speciosus | reverse complement strand
CACACGCACACGCACACACACACACACAAATTACTAGGAGGTATATGCAACCAAGTCTGGGAAACTAGAGAGATTTTCCAGAGAGGTCAAAAGGATGAGAATGTTCTGCTGGTAGAAGGATGTGGAATTAAGAATAAAGTCGAGGGAAAGAACTGGCTGAGCCTTGAACGTATGAATTATCTAGAAGGCACTTTATCTTAGAGGTTGATCTGGAACAGCACCTTTCCTAGGAACAGGATCTGTTTGTAGTCCAGCAGAGACTGAGAAAGATACTAGGATTTTAAGAGAACACAAGTTCATGTTTATATTACTTGAGTGGGCACACAGTTGTGACATAAAAGTGCTTCTTTGTTTCCATTGTTATTGTAGGTCTGTCCTGTAAGTAGCATGGTGTCGATCTTGTTTGCAGATAGAGACTTGATTGGAAGAGGACTGAAAAGTGGCCTGAGTAGGCCAGGATAGTGTTGTGCTAATCTGGATGGGTTGTGGCCATTGGGATAGATGGGGATTCTGGAGGTAAAGCCCAGATTAAGTAAAAAGTAGGACTTAAAAGATGCTTCCCAATGCCAGGTGTGGTGGTATGTGCTTGTAATCCCAGTGCTTGGGGGACTAAGGCAGGAGGACTGCTGTGAGATAGAGCCAGTTTGGTCTCCACATAGTGCTGACCAGCCAAGGCCACTTACCAAGGCTGTGTCGACAACAAAACAGAAACACAGACCATCATTAGAAAAAGGCTTCTGATGCTGGCTTTGGTGACAGTGGTTGAGGTATGGATTGAGGATGTTTGAAGAAGAACAGTATTGAGCATGTCAAGGTTGGGGATGTGTGACATCTCATAGGAAGTGTCCAAGAGGCAGCTGAAAAAGCCTGCTGTGCTTTTGAATTCATGAGAAGCTTCCTATTCTAGCCCAGCACTGACTCCTTCTCATGTCTCTGACCTGTGACCCAATTATGGTGATGTTGGTAACTCTGAAAGGGCACCTGGGGCAGGAGGAATGTGTGCCAGGAGAGGAAGGGGCATATGCAATAAGATTCCCTGGAGATGCCCAACTTTGAAGTACTCTGAGATCAGCAAGTCCCACTGTCACCACTGGGTGGCAGTAGTGCTTCAGACAAGGCTCTGGGCCTTTCTCTGTCTGATGTGTTTGTTACTCTAGAATTGACCCTTGGGTGCCTAGAAGTCCTTACAAATCAGATAGGAGCACGTGGCTCATTCCAAAAGATGATAAGTTGTCATGAAGTGAAATCAGGTAGGCCACTGATTCCTTATAGAGAGGGGCCTCTGGCTAATCAGACCGAGTCTTTCCTTCCGACCAGCTGCCCCTGTACTGGTACAGAGGTTAGTAATAAACAGGAAGGGTTGTGGAAACATGGCCATCCTGCTTGGACATACACAAAGTAAAGCAGTCCCATGTCTTTGTGCCAGTAGACGGTGCAGGTGCCCGTGTACTCAGAGCAGGAGTACCAACTCTACCTTCATGATGACGCATGGACTAAGGCAGAGACAGACCACCTCTTTGACCTCAGCCGCCGATTTGATCTGCGCTTCGTAGTTATTCACGATCGGTACGACCACCAGCAGTTCAAGGTGAGCTAGTCTGCATTGGCCTGAGTGCCCAGTCCTTCTGCCATTTCTTCCATGTGCTCCTCAGTGCTCCTCTCCATGTGTCTTGATCCTCAGAAGCGTTCTGTGGAGGACCTGAAAGAGAGGTACTACCACATTTGTGCCAAGCTTGCCAACGTGAGGGCTGTGCCGGGCACGGATCTCAAAATACCAGTATTTGATGCTGGGCATGAGAGACGGCGGAAGGAGCAGCTGGAGCGGCTTTACAACCGAACCCCAGAGCAGGTCATAACCTCTGCTCCATCCCTGACCCCTTTGCTCTCCACTCACTCTCCATGGCTCAGCTCTCCCTAGCCCCCAGGCCCATCCACCTCCAGCCCATTTCCATGGTCCCATTCCTCCCTTCTCTGCAGTCTCCTTACCTCGGGTCCCCTCATAGACAACCTAGTATCCCTTCAGCTCCTTAGCCATCCCGCTTCCACACAGCCCTCATACATACTGGAGCATTTCCTGCTTTTGCAGGTGGCAGAGGAGGAGTACCTGCTGCAGGAGCTGCGTAAGATTGAGGCCCGGAAGAAAGAACGGGAAAAGCGCAGCCAAGACCTGCAGAAGCTGATTACAGCAGCAGACACCACTGCGGAGCAGCGGCGCACAGAGCGCAAAGCTCCCAAGAAGAAGCTACCCCAAAAGAAGGAGGCTGAGAAGCCGGTGTGGAGGCTAACCCAGCAGGCTCAGGGGGCGGGGGGAGGGGTGGGGGTGGGGGGGAGGGGAGGGGAGGGTCATCTGGCACAGGGTCTGCAGCTCCAGTGGGCACTCTGAGAGTACCTGAGTTAGTGGGTCCCTGGGCCACTCCTATGACACCTAAGGCTCTTTAACTCTTCTCCAGGCTGTTCCTGAGACTGCAGGTATCAAGTTTCCAGATTTTAAGTCAGCAGGTGTCACACTACGGAGCCAGCGGGTGAGTTGACTCATGTAGTATTTGGGCCCTTGGCTCCAAATGGCCTAATGCTACAGCTGCTAAGTCTAGGGCAAAGGGAGAGGGGGCTTGTCAGGACCTCATGACATGGCCAAGCCTTGCCTGCCTTCACCATCCTCCATGTCTCAGCTAGTGCCATCTTAGCCACAGCTACATCCAGGGGTTACCTGTGTGCTCATCCCGAGAGGTGGAGGACTTAGCTAGCTTGATCATTGCAGATGAAGCTGCCCAGCTCTGTGGGTCAGAAGAAGATCAAGGCGCTGGAACAGATGCTGCTGGAACTTGGTGTGGGTGAGTGATGCTGAGCCCCAGGGGTGTCCCCCTCTCAGGGGCTCTGCAAGGGAGGGACGTTCATGTTTCAGGCATTCAACCACAGTCCAGCTTTGTCTTGCTTGCAGAGCTGAGCCCTACCCCCACAGAGGAGCTGGTGCATATGTTCAATGAGTTGCGGAGTGACCTGGTGTTACTCTACGAGCTCAAGCAGGCCTGTGCCAACTGTGAATATGAGCTACAGATGCTGCGGCACCGGCACGAGGCCCTGGCTCGGGCAGGAGTGCTGGGGGCCCCTACCACAGCAGCAGTGGGACCAACCCCGGCTTCTGCTGAGCCAACAGTGTCTGAATCTGGACTTGGTCTGGACCCTGCCAAGGACACCATCATTGATGTCGTGGGTGCACCCCTCACACCCAATTCGGTAAGAGCCTGGAGAGTCTTGTGGGGAGCATGCCCTGGCCCTGCAAGAGAACACATCGTTTACAGACCCTGTTTTCTCCAGTGCCTTCAAGGGAATGGTTGCCATTGTGAGAAGTGAGGCTGACATCAGGAGTGGGTGGACTATTGGGCCTCTTCTCTGAAAAATGACAGACTAAGCCTTGAGTCCAACCTCAGAGGCCACTAACCTCAACACTTTGTCTCTTTAGCGGAAACGACGGGAATCAGCCTCCAGCTCATCTTCTGTGAAGAAAGCCAAGAAACCATAAGGGGCCATCAGAGTTGGTGGTATGGTGTAAATAGAGCTGTTAAGTTGGACTGGGCTGATTCTGTTTTCTTACCTCCTCATATCCTTGGCTGGAATGATAGTCTGATATATCAGTCAGTCACTATAGCAAGTCCCTAAAGGCTTTCTTGCAAATGCCCACCTTAGGCACTTTTTGTTGCCTAGACCCTGCACCTCAAACACCTGTGGTTTTATATTTAAGATGGTCTTGCACATGGCCGGGATCTCAGCAGTTGTGGCAGGTCCTTGTGGTCTAGATATTTCCCAGCTCTGCCCCCAGTTTGTGTAACTTTAGTGAAGGCATCAAAGGTACTGTAGTGTCAGCTGCTCACATGCTGACGGCTTTGTATAGAGATAAAGCCTGGAACTTCAGCAAAACAACAGCCTTAGACACAAAGATGGCTCCATACATACTAAGACACAAAGATGGCTCCATACATACTAGGACCTTGTTTCCCCGACTTTATTCAAGTGGCACGTTCACAGCAAGGATTGGGGGGGGGGGTCACAAGGTGGGGCCTGATCTGTCCTGGAGCCCTGGGGGCACCACACACCATGCACTATGGATGGGAGGGGCACAGGGAGGGCTTGGTGGCTCCAGCAGAAGCCTGTGTACCAGGGAGAAGGCAGTGAGTACCTGGGTTCCCCCTAGCCCAGGCCCATAATGGTAGGGGCTAATACTGGGCTGAGACGAAGGAATGGGAGTGGGGTGGGGCACAAAGTGTCTGCTCCAGAGGGGCCAAGTGGCCAAGCCCTCACACAGGGCACAAGCCCGGAGGGCAGCTGGGGGACACTCTGGGTGCAGAGCTGTGCCACTCTCCCTTTTCCCTCTGGTGAGGAAGAGGAGGATTCTGGCCTGGGCCAAGCAGCTACCCTGTCCTGCCCCATCCTGTCCTCTGCCAATCAGAAGGGCTTTGATGTCTGCTTGAAGATGAAGCCTCGGTATGCCAGTGTCTTCATGATGTTGGCAATGTTCTTGCAATCATCTAGAAAGAAGAGAAGACATTCAAACGGGGGCCAGATTCAAGAGCCACAGGCCTGGGAAGGACATCTCTGGCTCTGATGGCAACGTTTCTAGCCTTGGGTTGGGCTGGGTGATACTGAGCCTGCAGGAAGCCTGGACTCAATGCTTCTCAGTCCCATAATTCATGCTGGAAATTGGCCGCTGTGTCCCATCCCGGCCCCAGCAGTGATGTATGGGCGCCGTCGCAGTAAGAAAAAGGCAGAGTAAATGTGTAATTTCTCCCTTGACGGCCCCTGGCCGCTGGGCGATCCTTCTTGTTGCCGCCACATGGGGACGGCCTGTCCGCCACACTCCGTCTTCCCGCCACCCGCCTTGATGTCTCCATTTCATTACTGTGCGGCCATTCATCACACCCACAGCCAGGGTGACTTTGTCGGCACTTGTTTGTGGGGGGAACTGTGGCCCGGGTCATACTCAACTGGTGACAAGGCACAAGACTTGACATGGTTGTGCCAGAACCCTGGAAAACACCTGCCCTGGATACCTGTCCCCATGTAGCTAGGGAAGGCCATGGTTCATATGCTGTCAGCCTGCCGGATATACGCAGCAGTCAACCTACAACCTGCCTGTGTCTGAGTAGGCTTGGCAGCTGGTCACCTTTTGGGACCTTGTCTTTGCTCAAATATCAGGTTAAATAGTCTATATGTATTAGACCCTATTGGTTTCTCTGCTATTGGCCTCTGAAAAACTCCATGGTGTGAGCTATTTATTGTAGTAGCCTGGAGGCTGCAGTGACTCTGAGGACTTTGCAAGGACAGGACTTGTTCCACCACTAGATGCAAGAAGGGGAGCAACTTGGAGCTTGTCCTACTAGGGCAGCAGCTCTCAGCCTGTAGGTCAAATGACCCTTTCACAGGGGTCACATATCATATCCTGCATAGTAGATATTTACAACCCATAATGCTAACAAAATTATAGTTATGAAGTAGCAATGAAAATAACTATGGCTGGGAGGAGGTGTCACCACAACATGAGGAACTATATTAAAGGGTGGCAGTGTTAGGAAGGATAAGAGAAACTGCCCATCTACCTGGGCTCAGCTTCCCAAAGCAGTCCCCAACTGTCTCCTACTTCTTCCCCACCTCCCTTCCTTGTCCCTGGGCCATAGCCTCATTTCATAGCTGTTGTGATGCAGAAGTACCATCCAGTGATGGTGTAATCAAGTGAGGGGTGGTGGTGAGGTCAGGCGGCCTCGGGATCATTTCCTTCCATTGAGCTTCTATGCTTACCCTCACTAAGACTGTGGCCTAAGAAAGGGCTCCCCTGGCCCCACCTGAGCAAAGAAAACATCTCATTAGCCAAGGATCTAGGGCAGGCCAATCATATGAGATCCTGTCTTAGAAGGGTTCAATATGTATGTACCTGTGGTGGACAGGGATGTGGGGAGTTGATACCGTGTTTCTCCAGGGACTCAGGAAACAAGTCAGGACTGGTCTGCTTTGAGGCAGAATGGGGAGAAGACAGATGGGCGGGTAGTGGCGGCCATAGCAACTCCAGACATGACCCATCCCCGTGGTTTATGGGCCGGACACGCACCCCGCTCAGCTGAGGCCCTGTCATTTGTCTCCCTTAGTGAGTGTGCCAGTGCTGTGGGGGTAGAGGGAGGGGTGTGACAGGAGCCAGTTGACAGGAAAAGGACAGGAGTTGCGGGGCCAGATGCTGTGATGGCATTGTTGAGAGAAGAGGGAACATGGGACAGAGGCATGTTTTTCCCAAATAAACCTAGCCCTGTCTGGGCACCTCAAATCCTTCCTGTCTTCAGCGCTCTGGAGACCATGGCCACTGTGCATATTAAGAATAAGTCCCCTCGTTATCTGCAATTACCCAGCGGCCACACACCTCATTTCTTTTAGCAGAAAAGAAAATTAGTTTTCTATTGACTTCATCTGGCTCCTCCCTCACTGCTGGACAAATCACTCAATCTGCCTCCCTTGGACCAAGTAAATGTCCTAGTCTAGAGCCCTAGGCCATCAATGAGCATGTGCCGATTCACCCGTGCCTAGAGGTGCCTGCACCTGTCAGTCTTCACCTTTCCCCCATGCCGTACGTAGCCAAGTTCACCTAAATCATGAGCTCTGGATGCTCCTGATCTTTCTCTTCAGTCCTACCACAAAGTCAAATCTTCAAACAGTTCTTTCCAGATAAACAGAATCAAGATACCCGGTACAGAATATTCTCCCCAGGTTTTCTCCTCCTCATGCATTCTTGACATCAACAAATGGTGCTGTACAGTAAATCACCTGAAACTCCCAAGAGGTCAATACCTCATGCACACTGGCCAGATCTAACCAGGTCTGAAACCTCTGTAGATCTGGTTTCCTTATTCTGCATTCCAGTGGTTCTTAACCTGTGGGTTGTGACCATCAGAAAGCATGTATTTCTGATGGTCTTTAGGAATTGAGACACTGCTTAGCAAAATTACAAAGTAGCAACAAAAAGAATTCTGTGGCTGGGGTCACCACAACATGAACTGTACTACAGGGCTGCAGCATTAGGAAGGGTGAGAACCACTGCGAACCAAATGCTTCCTTTTCCCAGTAGCCAGTCACCTCTATGTCTACACCCCGTAATTAGACAGGGTTTCTCTGTGTAGTCCTGGCTTTTCCTGGAACTCACTCTGTAGACCAGGCTGGCCTCGAACTCAGAAATCCGCCTGCCTCTGCCTCCCAAGTGCTGGGATTACAGGCGTGCGCCACCNTCTGCCTCCCAAGTGCTGGGATTACAGGCGTGCGCCACCACGCCCGGCTACACCCCGTAATTCTTAGATTGAAATAGCCTGACTTGTCCCTCAGATCCACCCTCTTGTAACCAATATGATCTTTTTTTTACACAAATCTTATGTCCTTCCCTCTTTAAATCCCTTTGTTGGTTCTTCGTTCTTCCTGCCTTCTGTTTAAAGTCTGCATTTTTTTTTTTTTAAAAGATAGGGTCTCACTATGTAGCCCTGGGTACCCTGGAACTCTTGAGATCTGTTTCTGTCTCTCAGCACTAGGGCTTAAAGTCTACACACATATGCATGTATTTTAACTGTGTATGTGCATGTCATGGGGCAACTTGTGGGAGTTGTTCTCTCATTCTGAGTGGGTCCTAGAGATCAAACTCAGGTCAGAAGGCATGGTGGCAGATACATTACCCACTGAGCCATCTTGCTCATCCTGCACTTTCCTCCTTTCCTTTGCATGGTTCTGGGACTGAAACCCAGGGCTGTGTGTGTGCATGTGAGATAAGACCTCTACCACTGTGCTGCATCCTTAGGCCCCCGGTCCTGGGCAGGGTCTCAGACTTACTCTAAATGAAAGTAACCTTCACCTTGAACTAGTTCTGCTTACCCTTTGAGAGCTACAGTCACAGGTGTATATTCAGAGAACAACTTATGCTGGCCACTTCTCTCCTTCCACCGTGTGGGTTCCTGGGAGTAGGGAAGGGCAGGACAGACCTGAAGTGCTGAGACCATTTGGGTTGTTGGCATCTTTGCCTTTATACCATCTCTTGCAGAGCTAATTAGGCCAGCTTAAAGGTACTGTGACACAGGATGATAGGTTGCTGGGTTGTGTCCACAATGGAGGCTTCTATAATAGGTCTTTATCTTCAAGTTTCTAAAAGGCTACCCACATCAGCTTGAGAACTTTTTCTTTTGAAAAACATTAAAATTATTAGTATTAAACATTTTTATATTGACAAGGCATGAATGGAAGGGTAATAGCTATGCACACCCACAGAGGGATGTGTCAACCCAGCAAGGGGGCTAAGTCTGTTAGGTACCTCCATCCAGAGTGTCAGAGCTGCTTGGCAAAGGAGCTGCTACTGGAATGGTGGCTGAGATCCCTCAGAAAGGATCCCACCTGTGGCACTGGATGCCTGTTAGTTACACTAGTCTAGAAACTGAAGAGTAGAGCGCAGGAAGGAAGCTCAAGGACACTGGTTTTCCAGGGAAAACCTTCATGAGGAAAGGGTCCAGGAAGCCCTTGGATAGTATGCCAAGGGTTTTCATCCATGTTCTCACTTTGTCCAGTGAGTGCCAAGCTGGTCTGTATGCTGGGAGCATGTGCCTGTGCTAGGCGTGTATGGGCCAGGCTGGGTCTAGACACCCAAGGCTAGCTCCCTGTACTTGCAGAGCTCAAAGATAGCCCATAAGAGGTGCAGTGTTATGAAAAAGGAAGGCATGGAACTGCTTCTTTCAGAAGCTCTGGAATGGATTCCCAGAACAACAAAGTTATGCAAAGCTAAGAAGGAGCTGGCCCAGAAAGTTAGGGTTAGGGTGAAGAGGCAATAGACACCTCTGGAATGATCTGTGGCGTGACACCAAGTGATGGGGTGGGTGATGTATGAATGGGTGGTCAAGTCAGCAGTGACTGACTAGAGGAAACCCAGGGAACCCAAATGCCAATCTAAGGAGTTCAGGGATCTAACTCTGGCAGCGCTATGGAGACGCTAATGTGTTTAAGAAAGAAAATGACAGGATCTGGGTTTAGAATTGTCACCCTAATATCTTAGGACACGACTAAAGGCAGAACCATCTGTGAGCAGATAGAATTACGGCTCACACCTGAAAGGCTGACCCAGAACTGGGCTTGTGGTGGTGGGAATCTGTTGACAGTGTGAAGAGACTGGGGGCAAGAGATTTTTTTTTTTTTTTTAAGAAATAAAATTTTTAGCTGGGCAGTGGTGGCACACAACTTTAATCCCAGCACTTTTGTAGCTAGCCTGGTCTACGGGGTGAGTTGGGGTGAGTTCTAGGACAGGCAGGACTATACAGAGAAACTCTTTTTCAGGCTGGCCTCGAACTCAGAAATCCGCCTGCCTCTGCCTCCCAAGTGCTGGGATTAAAGGTGTGCACCACCACCACCCCACTAGATACCCAGTCTTGAAAAACAAACCAATCAACCAACCAAATAAAATAATTAAACACTTGGGTCAGTGGGTAACAGCACTTGCTGTGCAAGCCTGAGCACCTAACCCTAACCCTAACCCTAACCCTGGGTCTAAGCCCTGGGACATGGGAAGGAGACAAGTGACTCCCACAAGGCTTTCCTCTTGCTTCCATGTTTGTGCATAAAACTGTGTGTGCACACACAAGTTTTCTTTGAAAAGAGATATGCTTTCATGGGAGGACTGGGAGAGAAGTGATTAAAGGATTTTAGTGCCACTCACGTAAGTAATCCTGGAGCAGTTGGAATTTGGAGGCAGTGATGAATTTAGCTTTGGATGAATTAAGTACGATTCTTTGAGTCATCTAAAATTATAAGGCATTTCATTAGGATTTCAAGGCCTAGTGTCTGGTTTGAGGACTTCTCTATCCCACTGTTTAAAAAAAGAAAAGAACCCAAAGGGCTGAAGAGATGGCTTAGTCGGTTTAACCCTGGGCATCCACAGAATAGCCAGGCATGCTAGTATAAGCCTGCGGTTCCAGCAGTAGAGAGGCAGCCTTGGGAGGCCCTTAGCCAGCCAATCTAGCTGAATTGGGAGAGTTTGGGGCTTAGTGAGAGGCCCTGTCTCCATTAGGTGAATGGCTGAAAGATATCCGATATCAAACTCACACATGTATGCCTCCCCCACAGAAGTCCACAAAACAAACATATCCCACATTTCAGCTATATTTTATTATCATTATTATGTTAAACTTTTAAAGATTTATTTTTATTTTAAGTATGTGGGCAGCATTTTGTTTTCATGTCTGTCTGTGTACCACATGTATACAGTGTTTGTGGACGCCAGAGAGGATGCTGGATCTTCTGGATCTGAAGTTAGAGACAGTTGAGTGTGCTGGGAACTGAACCAGGTCCCCTGGAAGAACAGCCAGGGCTTTTAACAGCTGAGCCATCTCTCCAGACAATTGGGTTTTTTTCTACAGGGTCTCACTATGTACATGTTGGCCTTTATTCATGGAACTCTGTCTGCCTATACCTTTCGAGTGCTGGGACTAAAGCTGTACACTACACTCCTGCTTTAGCTGTATTTCTTACTTAATCTGTCTGGAATTACTTTTGTGTATGAAAGAAATAGCTCTAACTTTATTATTTTTCTGGTGCAGAACCCATTGACTTATGGATGAAACTGTCCTCTCGTTCCGTACTCTTCTGAAATGACAACTCTATCATATGTGCAGTACTGTTGGGACCAGTAAAGAGAACAAATATAAAATGATCAAAGGGGATGTAATGAGTTCCAGGACAACCAGAGCTACATAGTGAGGCCCTGTCTCGAAGAGGAAGAGGAGGAAGAAGGGAAGAAATAAGATAGACAAAAGAAAACAAAAATGACCAAAAGGGTAGATCAACTTGGAGAATCAGGGGTAGAAAACTGCTGGTTCTTAACAGGGCTAAGAGGTAACAGAGGTGGTTAAAGGAGCACGCAGAGCAGACAGATGTCAAGGCCCCCCGCTGGAGCCTCAGTCTCCTGCCTTCACCCTGTCTGGTAATCTGCCCAGGGACTGGAAAGGGAGCCAGCAAAGCTGGGGTGCAGGGGTGAGCAGGGGAAGAAACTGCAAGGAGCAGGATCTGTGCATGAGAATGAGGAGGTCATAAGAACTCTGAGCACAGATACTCTAGAATCTCACTGACCTTATTTATGCCCACATTTATCTGGCTATCCAGCAGCAATAACGTCCTGAGCAAAAGTGCTGTGGGTTGCCAGGCGGTGGTGGCGCATGCCTGTAATCCTAGCACTTGGGAGGCAGAGGCAGGCGGATTCTGAGTTCGAGGCCAGCCTGGTCTACAGAGTGAGTTCCAGGACAGCCCAGGGCTACACAGAGAAACCCTGTCTCCAAAAAACAAAACAAAACAAAACAAAAAACAAACAAACACAAAAAAAAAAAGGGGGCTGTGGGTTTCCTAGGCCAATCTGAAAGCACCACCAGACTAAATGCTGTCCCAGCTCAAATGGGACATGCACTGAAAACTACTGTTATTTCAAGTTCAAATTTTGACTATCCTTTTGTACTTTGAGACATGGACTCTATACATAGCCCTAGCTAGTCGGGAACTCACTCTGTGGATCAGGTTGGACTCAAACTCACAGAGATCCACCTGCCTCTGTCTCCTGAGTACTAGAATTCTAAAGGCATGCACCACCTTGCCCGGCTGCTCTGCATTTTTATTCATCAAGTTTGGCAACTCTGTGGTGGGGTCAGCAGTGTTCAACATCATACTGTAGCTCAAAGGAGCCCGAGGCCAGTGGATTAAGAATGTAAACAGGAGAGAACCTCAGATTCTGAGTTTAGTCCAGACTTAAGCTACTTAACAACTGAACCTAACCAAGTTCCTGAACTTTTCTCTATTTTTGGTTTTTTTCTCTAAAATGGAAAGAAAAATTATAGCAACTACTTCTCTTAAAGGATAATTTAAAAGATGAAATGAATTTGAAGTATTTAAAATAGTGTCTATGTTAGTTACCAGTTACTCTAATATCCTATAATATTGTTATTCTAAAATTAATATCCTGATACTGTGTCCCCTGGACCAGCCCGGGCCCACCCAGTCTCCTATGCCCCCCCCCATTCATGGCCACCCTGGCCACACTCTTTCCAGACAAACACTCCCTTCTCCACCCACTCAGCACTCTTCTAGCTTCTGACCCTCCCCAAGCAGGGTCCTTATGGCCTCGACTCTTAAGTGACCCCTTCTTCCCGCCCCTCCCCGTATCACCCTCTACCCCACAGAGGTGCCTGAGGTGCCACAGGGCTGATGGTGAAGGATGGCGGTGGTTCTACAATAAGGGGAAAAGGCAATTTCATCTTGATTAGCAGGCGATTTCTCTCTCTGTAATAAGCGTGCTCCAAATAATTAGCGTGTTTTACGTAATAATGAAATTACAGAAATGCAGTCCACTTATTCAAACAACTCACCATTACCATATTTTTAAATATTAGACTTAATTAGAGTTTATCACTTCAGAGAAGTATGCGGACCGAAGATGTTTTTAAAAAAATCCTCATAAAGTGTTTATTAAGCGCTGGTAAAGCTAGGATAATGATGTGTTTGGAAATTAAGGCAATCAAACACTTACCGCCGCTCCTGGAGGCCGGGCATGGAAATGAGGCCATTACACGCCCATTACCCGCCAGCTCACAGCCACTTGGGGGGTGGGGGGAGGATGTGCCTGGCCGAGAGGGCATGGTGCCCGGAAATGCCTTTGCCAACCTCCCAGAGACGTCTGACCAGTAAGCACGGCCTCAGCCCCTCAGTCACTTACACTGCATTTGGCTGTTATGAGCCCAACTCAGACTTGGCCAAGCCAATGACTGGACTGATCCCAAATGCCAAAGACTTGTCCTCTGATCTGACCAGCTCTGATCCAGACTCCCAGGCCTGGCAGGCCACATCAACTCCATTCACACCCAATGCAGAATGGGGACAGAAGCCAGGTCAAGCAGTTAGAGAGGCCCTTGAGAGGAGGTGGAGCTAGCCCACTTACTGGCTGCGGTCTCCACTGAGGAAGTGGCAATCCTGGAGCAAGTGCTCACTTCCAAGAAGGGGGTCACTGGAGTGGTGCAGGAAGGTGAGGAACTGAGTTTATATTTAAAGAGGAAGACCTGAAAACAGAGCCTGGGTCAGGGAAAGCAAGGGCAGGGGTGGTAAGGGAGTGAGTGGGACTGTAGGCTTCAGATCCCATTTATCCCAGTGAATAACTAATTTCGGAATTTATAGTGCTGGGTTTTTGTTCTGTGGCCATTTATATCTGTGAGGGGAGGAAATGAAGAGGCAGCACGGATGCCACATCTTTCTGTGTTATTGCTTGTCTGCCATTTGCAAATCATTATTAATTGTGGGCCCTGGTGGCAGGATGGGAGGGGGCCAGGCTGGGTACATCCACATAGCTCTTCATCAAGGACCCCAGCCGCTGCCCCAGAGAGCCAATTACCCCGCCCTGATTGGGATCAGATAAAGAGGGAATTTTTACAAATTAGGGAATAAATAGAATTTCCACACAGGGCGCGGGCAGGACCTGAGAGGCTATAATGAAAAACCATCCGTCACCATCAGCACGGCCTGGGCATGGAGCCCCAGCACTCCCTCCCTTGTGGGCCCTTTCTGATGATCAGGGATCTGAACAGGCAGGTCTGAGAACAACCTAGCCCTCTAGGGCCTGGAAACAGGAGAGAATTCCCTGGGGGTGGGGATGGGAGTTAGGGAATACCATGTGTTAAGGCGCTGTATCATCTCCGCCTGCCCTTAGGGTCTCAGGAAGGAGATATGCAGTCCTAAGAAAGACTGAAGTTTGGAACCACAGGGCCAAAAATGCACCTATGTCCCCATAGCCATGGCTGTCCTACAGCAGAGCCCCGGCCGGCCCCTGGACCACTCAGTCTGGCTCCCATTAGTGCTCCTCCCCTTGGATCATTAAATATGTATATCTTATTACACGCCTTGTTAGAGTATTGAGCTCTATTGACTGATGATAAATCCTGAGCCTCGTCCTGGCCGTAAATTTATCTGGAGATGATGAAGACTCAATAATCTAGTCAGGCAGATAATATCATCGGGCCTTAAAAAAGATCATTACATTATATGTCAGAATTAAAAGTGAAATACGCTGTAGTAACAGGGCGATGCTCTGGCCATTACCACAGATGCCCGCCTCCCCCGGCCCATTCCCAGCCCTGCTGGGCCACCAGGGACTGCTACAGCTAGAAATGGCAGAGTAGATCTAGGTAACCCATGGTCAAACCTGAGGTCTGAAAGAAAGAGTTGGCTGTCCAGAACAGCTGAACAGATCTAACAAACTCAATCTGCTGACACTCAGGTTTCCACCTCCTTTCTGCTCTACTATCCCCAGACTAGAGCTCTACCACAGTGTGTTCCAGATAGGAGAGGGAGGAGGAGGAATACAGAAAAAAGACAAGAACATACTTCCCTGATGGTTTCCCTTTAACTATCATTCCATTCCTAGAGGTCCCACAGACCATATTTGCTTTTATTTCACTGGCAGAGCTCAGAGACAGGACCATGCCTAACTTATCAGAAACTAAAACAAGGAGACTTCAGCCAGGCATGATGACACAATCTCTTGGGAGATTGAGTCTACAAAGTGAGATTCCCATCTCAGACAGACCTAGAGTCTAAAAGACAGCCAAACAGAGTACACACTGATGCCCTGATTTCAGAAGGTTCTAACAAGTCCGAGGATGAAGGGGGGATTGATACCACATGTGTTCTAGGTACTTTCTGTCCTTAGAACATAATGGACACCTACCTTTAGGACATGGATTTCAGGGTCCATCATATCAGACTTTTTCTTGTCAATATTCTCAACTTTGTCCTTTTCTTTGGCTACCCTGGCCTGAAAGAACCCAAGCTGCTTTTCTAGGCCCACATCTTTTGTGTGGAGAGATTCACCTTACAGACTAGTGTCACCTTGAGGTCCTCATCACCCCCTGCGGTACATAAACTGCCCAGGCAACCCCAAGGCTCCTGCCCAGTGTGAGTACTTACCTTTAGCCCTCAGGTCAACAARCTCCTGCCCTCCCCAATCTCAATCTACCAGTCAAGTACTCTACCTCATTCCCAAATGGACACATACTTGATCTATCTGCATCTGTCACCATACGGGACCAATCCTGCTATCCCTCTTGAAGCTGCTTTGTCCATTTCACCTCATGCTGGAGTCTAAGCCAGCACGCCCACTCTCCCGAGGCCCTAGGTTACAGCCCTAGTGGTCTCCAGCTTGGACTCTGTCATCCAAGCTCCCATCTGGGAGTCAGTGTCTATTTAATGACTCTCCCGGTTGGCTGGTGTCTGAGGCTTAAGGCCTCCTTTCCTTGTCTCCCATTTTACAACCCATTTTACCAAAGCTGTCTTCTCTAATGATCAAGTCACCTCTCGCAGTTGGAGCTTCTTAGGTTTGAATTAAATTTTTATTTATTATGTGTTTTCGCCTATATGTCTACACACCATTTATGTTCTTGGTGCCCATGGAAGCCATAGGAGGCACTGGACCTGGAGTTACAGTTTGATTGTGCAACATCAATCACATGGGTTCTAGGGATCGACCCTGCTTCTGAAAGAGCAGCCAGTGCTTTAACTGCCGAGCTGTCTCCTGGCCCAGTATGTTTGACTTGTGCTCACTCTGGCCATGGCTTTGGTGAAATCACCACTTCTTCCCATGCCATCCTACCGGCTCCTATGAGTACTTTTTTCTTCTGCACACTCCTCAGATGTGCTGCTCAAAGCTGTCACTGAACCTCTTTCTTTTCTCTCCTTAAGCAGAATTATCTACCCTGCCCATCCTTGGGGCCTGAGTTGTCTTATTTAGCCTCTAAGTATATTCTTACTATCACCACTCTTCTAGGCAAAGCAACACTACTGCCATTCTTTCTAAAATAGTGTATTTTAAACCATGATTCTAATCCTTTCACCCCACCTTAAACCCCTTCAGTGGTCCTGGAGTGGGGAAGAGAGACAGTAGATACCATGGTCAAACTGAAACAGGGCCTAGTTAACAGCACAGGGCCAGCACTGAGTCTGCTAATGCTGACAGCTGAACTATGGTTAAAGATGTCAACAGGAATTAAGCTAGGTAAGTGGAAAATAGAAATTTGCCTGCAAGGAGCCTGGAGATGTAGCTCAGTAGAGTTTGCCTATCACACACGGAGATGACCATGGAAGGACCTCATCAATTCACAGCATGGAATACCAGGTGTGGTGGCACACATCTAAATTCCCAGTCCATATGAGACAGAGGCAGGAGGTTACAACTCAGGGCTAATCTGACTGCATAGGCCATAATCTGGTTCCACAAGCAGCCAGAGCTACTAAAAAAATAAAATAAGGAAGAAAAAAGAATTTAAAAAATGGAGGTCAGAGATGGAAGTAGCAGTGCATGCCTTTTATCCCACCACTGGGGAGGCAGAGGCAGATGGATCTATGCTATTTCCAAGCCAGCAGACCAGTCTACAGAGGTAGTTCTAGGACAGCCAAGGTTCTCTAGAGAGACCCTGTCTCACTCCCAACCTCCATCTCTACAACAACAAAAAACAAGAATAAAGGTCAGGCATGGTGGTGCACAGCTGTAAAGTCCACGTGGGGAAGTGGAAGGAAGTCGTAAATTCAAGGAATAGGTTATATGAAACCTTGAAGGCAACTACCATTTTTTTCAGGTGGTTGTCGCCTATCTTGCTATTCCTAGGAAAACATCTACTTTACAAGATGTTGGGGAGTCTGGCCATGTTTATCCCTCTGGCCTTGTCTCTTAGGTGGTACAGCCTTTTCATGTGTTCTTTTTTGTCTAGAAACAATCCCCTCATCTGGTACTCTTCTTATTCCCTGGGACCCAGGCTTCCTCATTTCCCTATGAATTATCATACCTTGGCCCCATGTCTGTGTAAGGATGGGCCCACTTACCATGACTCTTCTGACACATCCTGCTAGACTTGAGGGGTTATTTACACAGAGGCCCCCTCAGCGTGTGTGTGTGTGTGTGTGTGTGTGTGTGTGTGTGTGTGTGTGTGTGTGTACATGTATAAAGTAGAA